>JABSTQ010009438.1:600000-769900 GCA_013358835.2 Ixodes persulcatus | reverse complement strand
GGTGAATGCCCGCGCTGTCACCGCCCGGGACATAAAGCCACCAGCTGCCCGATTAACCAGCCTGTCTGCAGCAACTGCGGAAAACAACACGAGCACCCCCCGGAAGCCTGCCCGAATGGCGAGGCCAAGTACTGCGGTCATTGTAAACAGGATGGACCCGTGGCTGCCGATCCCTCTTGTCCCGCTCGAGCTCAATTCGCTCAGCGCACGAAACAAAGGGAAGGAGCCAAACAAGAAAGAATGGCGCGGAGCCGCTCGCGCAAGCGCAGGCAGCGATCCAAGCAACCCTCTGGCACCACTAACTCACGTCCCGGTTCCAAGGGTACTACCTCCCAGCTGCGCGGGTCGAGCAAGGTTCAGATCCAGGATCCGCTCCACTCCTACGCCGATATGACTGCGAGAGGTCTCAAGGCCGGTCGCAGCCCAAATGCACGCCAGATGCTTCTGACACTCCAGGTCGAGCAAGACCGCGATCAAGCCGATTTCGATAGCACCATGAAACGGCTGGAACAATTAACAACTGAAAGAAATTCAGCGTACAATGGAACAAGTCAAGTGCAAACACAATCAACGGCAGAAATCACGAGCAGCTTGGCTCCGGGCGCTGCATCTTGAAATTGAGGAAGAAGAGAGATTGGAGCACGAGCTCCTCGAGCGAAGCAAGCGACGCCAGTCCCTTTCACCTGGGCGGTATCGCACACCATCTGGAAATACTTCATCCACAAGACAGCAGGCAAGAAAGCAATCCCAAGTACCTGCACCACAGCACCAGGCAGCAACCCAGAACTCTAACGAGCCGCCGGTATGGATACAACAACTCATACAGCAGCAACAGCAGCAAGCACAGCAAATGAAACAAATACAGCAGATGCAGCAGCAAATACAAATGCAACAACAACAACAAACGCAGCAGTTCCTGCAACAGGTGACTCAAATGGTCACACAACAGGTCGCTCAGATGTTGTCTCCCATACTTAGCCAACATGGACCCAGCCTGCACCAGCCGCAACCAATTTCCACCGAACAGCAGCTTGGCGCACCCACCGCCTGAGCGTCCTCCCGACCCGCAAGCTATGGCGACTGGCACCTGCAAGCTATGGCGCGCCCACAGAACCTTGACCGGCAAGACCAAGGCGTCTAATACTGCTCGCAACATCCAGCTAGCCACCGACCAAACTCCGCAGCAGTTTGAGGAAGCAGCCGCCGAGGCCTTTTTCCCACAACCTGCTAACGATGCGGACCTGTGCCTCTATGAACTGCAACCGCCGAGCGACACAGAACAAGACGCCACGTTCACGATTCAAGAATTGACACTGGCCTCGGGCTCTATCAACGAGCGCAGCGCCCCGGGCAAGGATGGAATCACGTGGCGCATGCTGCGCCACCCGGACGAGCCGGAGAAACGAAAGCTCCTGAAAGAGCTTAACGACGTTTGTGCGTCAGGAGTACTACCGGCCGACTGGAAACATTCAGTGGTGTACCCTATTCCGAAACCAGGAAAGAGTCCGGATGAAATACAGAATCCCCGACCAATTTCACTTACGTCTACGCTATGCAAGCTACTCGAGCGGATGGTTCTTACGCGATTCACTTATGTCTTGGAAGAAGCCAGGGACGACCCTCACTACGACGCTGCGCAGACTGGTTTTCGCCCCGGACTGTGCACCCACGACAGCCTACACCTCCTCCGAAACTTTGTGGGTAAGAGGCGGCGAGGAACCAACAAGGTACCCGGGCTCCTGGCGGTAGTGGATCTTCGGAAAGCTTTTGACACCGTTGAGCATTCGGCAGTGATCAAGGCACTCGAAGAGAGCGGCGCAGGCACCCGCATAATCAATTTCGTGAAAAGTTTCCTCAAGAATCGTACCTTTGAGATCAGCTCGGGCGCCCAGCAACCCCGCATGTTCCAGAATTTCCGTGGAGTACCTCAAGGAACCATCCTTTCGCCGACCCTTTTCAACTTGGTCATGAGAAAAATAGCAAGAATGTTGCGCGCCGTACCACACCTTCAGCACACCTTATGCGGACGACATCACCCTTTGGGTGGACCCCCGTAACACAAAGCTCGACACTCAAGAAACGGTCGTCACCATGCAGACGGCCCTAGATGTCATTGACCAGTGCCTGCAAACTACGGGCATGCAACCTTCCCCAGAGAAGACAGCCTTCCTCATCGTCGGCAGTTTTGAGCACAACAGAGCTCAAATACACCTGACCCTGTCCGGCCAGCCCATTCAGCACTCCCCCAACCGTTGGATTCGCATATTGGGAGTCCCACTGCACGAACAAGGAGGAGCGCAAGAGTGGATCAAGCAACTCAAACCCAAGTAGCCACAACAGCTCCAACTCATTAAGAGAATGGGCAACCGCCTCGG
This sequence comes from Ixodes persulcatus, assembly GCA_013358835.2. Lineage (NCBI taxonomy): Eukaryota > Metazoa > Arthropoda > Arachnida > Ixodida > Ixodidae > Ixodes > Ixodes persulcatus. The sequence continues at coordinate 767,525 of JABSTQ010009438.1, read as the reverse complement.
TGGCGCGGGCACGCGCACCATCCGCTTGCTCACTCAAGCAGTCCTGACCTCAAAAGCCTGCTATGGGGCCGCATGTTTCATCCTGACCAAGGCGCAGTACAAGCAGCTGGAAATATTGCATCATGAATGCCTGCGGGCAATCACGGGTCTCCCAAGACACACTAAGACGGAAGAGTTGTATCGGTACTCGAACCTTCCGACTCTACAAGCCATCATTGAGACCCGCGTTGCCGGCCATCAGCGGTGCCGGACATCGACTAGAGCCGGTGAACGTCTTCTGGAATTACGGGGTTGGCGGTCTCCCGTAGGAGTGGCCCCGCCTCCGAAGAGCATACCACCATGGGAGGACACTATGATCAGAAACCCCAAGCCGATCACTCGCAAACAACACCGCGAAGAACATTCGGAAGAAAGAGCTGCACCACGCGGTCTTCACAGACGCCGCGTGGTGCCAAGAGACGAATCGGGCCACACTCGCCTACGCTACTGGCCAGGATCGATATGCTCAGACACTTCAATATGACAGCGAACCTAGCACGAGCCGCCTCGAACTTGATGCAGTACACCTGGCACTATCTCGAATAAGAGAGACATTCGACCCAGTGGACGTACCTGCCCGTGTAACCATCTTCACGGATTGTAGGGAAGCCCTTGCCCGCCTGGGGAAAACTCCTCGCGAAGGGACGCTCTGCCAGCGAATCAAGAGTCTGTGCTCGTATTTGAAACACACCAAAGGTATTGAGTTGAGGGTGGACTGGGTCCCGGGACACGCGGGCGGCATCGGTAACGAGGCCGCACACGCGTGGGCGAGCGAGCACAGGGAAGACCGCTCCAACCCAGGGATCTTCGTCCCCTTCGCGCCACCGGACCCAGACCCCCTAGAGAAGAAATCTGCGGCCCGACAAGAAGATCAGCGTCGGCTGCGAGACCAAACACCGTACAACCCGGCACCGTTACCCAAGGGTTCACTCAGAGGGGCACAAGTGTTAATACACAAGGCCCGCACCGGAGCTGCGCTCACCGAGGACGATACTCGCTCGGTGGCGTAGCTACAAACCACGGAGGGGCCGCCCACCCGACCAAGCGCCATCGGAAGGGTCCGAGCCCGCTGCACTTGTCGTCTGCACTACGTGCACCGCCGGCGTAAGCCCGACGATCCGACACCTCCTCTGGGATTGTGCCGGCTTGCGAGACAAAAGGGCCGAACACCTGGGGCCTCACATCGACACTTTAGAGGCTTGGATCACACCGGTTAACAAGGCACGGGCCAGGGAGACGCTACTCTCCCTATGGGAGTTCGCGCGCTCGACAGGAGTGCACCACCAAATGTAAACTTTTCCTACCTATGTTCCCCTTCCCTCAATGAGGCCATGGCGCCACCCCTTTTGAAAATAAAGTTAATCATCATCATCATGGCAGACTTGCAAAGATTAGCCAAACTGGGATTAATTCTGCGTTCATCAACGAAGATAATAGTAATGTCAGGTTGTCAATATTGTTGGTAATGTTTTGAGAACGCGATGACACCAAGCTTCCATCGCACACAATCAAACTTGTCACCGTCGATTCGAAAGTGCACCATCGAATTCGTTGTTCACAACTGATAATCCTGACCCTGACGTCAAAGGTATGAACTACAAAAGGACATCACTGACAGGGCCTGCCTACAACGAGCCCTGGCACGAGCCTCTCGCTTGAAAGTCTGTCATGGCCGCTCGTAAGTTCATGGAACGCTTAATTCCAAAATCTATAGAACCATTATTTCGAAAATTGCACGCTGTGCTGTTCCTCGTCATCGCTCAGTCGTCATCGCTCAACTACTATGCAGGGTCGTCATAATAGGAGGACGGGGAGGGGGGGGGGGGGACCCCCTCCCAGTAGCATCGAAAGAGGGGGCAAGGGGCATAAAGGTGTAAAGGGGGACCCCCCCCCCCCCCAGTGGCATCGAAAGAGGGGGCAAGGGGCATAAAGGTGTAAGGGGGGAGAGGGGGGTATCGTCCCAGCTTCTGACCATAGCATTTCAGACAGTTAGAGTAAAAACGAAAATGAAATGCGTTTACAGTTCTCTGTAATGTCGAATTAGAGCGCAGCTCTTGAAGAGGAGGAGGGTAGGGTATGCTCCTCCACCCCTCTCCGTACCCTCCCCTCCTCCTCTCCTACTCCCCTCCCCTTTAGCGGGGAAACTGAATTGTGGTTTAGGTCACGTGACTTCCATTTCCCCGCTAAATTTAGCGGGGAAACGTCCCATAATGCAACGTGCGCGGTTACGCCGACGGCGTCGCCACTCATGCCCGAAACGGGCGCCTGAGAGCTGCGGTCTCAAAATTCGGGGGAAGGGATATCCCCCTTTTTCACTACCAACACCCCTCTCTTTCTCTCTCCCACTCTCCCTAACAATTTCTACGGCCCTTCTTGAGTCCTATTTTTGTGTGCTTCTCGCTACCACCGCTAGGGGATTTGTTTCGGCTTCTGGTAGGCCAACAGAGCATGTCGAGCCCTCTTTCAGCGTCTGGTGCACGCCGTGGCTTTGCCTGCCCCTCCCATTTACCAAACTCTATACACGGCTCTTTGAGTAACACCTTCATTATTTACCTGAGAGTCTTCAGATCTTGAAAATAGTGCCTATTGATAACCAATCTACTGAATAGACCTATAGACCTTTTCTTTAACGGCGCCGCCATCTTGAGAATTGCGGCGCCGACGACGCCGTCTAGCGGCTTAGAAATAGAAATACCGGCTGGGTGATTTCAGATAAGATCGACCAAAGGGTGGCTGGTCGACATTTTTAAATCAACTGATGTTTTTATATGCCATTGTCTAGTGTCTGGTATAAACGAATCCACACTTAGTTTTGTCCAGAAAAAACATTTGGAGACAGGAAAAATCGTAAGGCATGGAGAGGTGAACAGTTGCAATAACGCGCACTGATGGAGGGGGCACGTTTGAATGCGAATAACTAAAACAATAAAATTAGGAGAATTTTAATACTTTTTAACAATAAACTATGAGTGCAGTTTGCTTGTAATATATAATAATAATATTTATTTACATTATATTTATTTTTATAAAAATTGCCAAACATGCCTGCTCGAACGTCAAATGGCAAAATTTGGAGGTCTGTATCTCATGAAATAATTTAATCATTATTATATAATTTGCAGATACTATTCTACTAATATATGGCTATTATTTGAAAAATAAATAAGGTATCTGAGTGATACAATAGTTAGGATATATTTAGGCAAACATGGGAAAATAATTAAAAAAGACAAATTTCGATGCGAATAAAAAAAAAACACCACCTTCGATTTTTTTTAAAATTTGGTTACCCTGTTATTCTCTATTTCGGCATTCATTTCTATTAAAAACATGTTGCATTATTTTATTGAGAAAGAAGAAACAACTCCCCAAAGTAGGGTCTTTCTTCAAAGCGTACACTTTGCAGTGCCCTATACAAGAAGTGACTCTGAGTTCCAGTTTCATGAAACCAACACACATCTTTTATATATTTTCATTCAGATGAGGCCATTGATAACTATAGAAATCGTTCACAGACTAAAATTTAGGAGAAAGTACTGTGTACAAAGAGGTATCATATTACGGACTAGTGATCCGAGAAAAGATCATGCAGCCATCGGCCACTAGGAACTTTGTTTACTTTATTCTCCTGCGACACTACATGCACTTCTCTCTTCCCCTTTATCTCCATCTATTTTTTCCCTCTCTCTCTCTCTCTCTCTCTCTCATATATATATATATATATATATATATATCCCTGATTTATATCCAGAACAAAAACATATTCAAACATTCCTTGTCTGCGTGATAGTGTTCTGTGGCTAGGAAAAATAATTTCCTCGCTAAGCTCACGATTGTGGCGCAATAGTTGCCGGAAACCGCAGACCACACTCGTCGCTAGTTCTGGCAAAACGGCCGATACAATCTGTTCTCGCATTTCCCAGCTCGCTGTCAAGGACAAGGGTGTTCGCTTCAACCAGCAAAATATGGCCGCCGACGCCTGTTTACTGAGCAGTCATGCCTGTCGCCATCTGACTCGCTGGTGTCACGGGCGATAATATCAGGCACAAAGGGGCGCACAAACCGACAGCAGAATCCCCAAATACTCGAGCCTCGCGTAAATACAAGAGAGTGTAAACGCTGTCGCCATGTTAACGTAGTATGACTCCTCCCCTCCCCCCTTCCCCCACTGGGGGACTGCAGTACGTCTCCCACGGCTCAGAGGTTATTCACCACCCGATCGCCAAACACGCATCGGAATGTACTTCCTGCTCGGCCGTCCTGCCCTCTACTACAAGAATCGGGGGTCACACCTCGAGGTTTGGCCGGGAGATACTAGAAGCCTTCGCCATGCGTCGATTCAAGGACAACATCGGCTCCACATCCATTGCCCTTTCGAGGAAAGAGATAAGATTTCTTATTCCGGAGCTTTCTCCCCTCCACGTTCCCGACAGCGACGTACCCTTGACGGCATAGTGCTCCTCCTTTCCACCTTTTTTTTCACTTCCTTTCTTTTCTAGTAAATAAGCAAACTATTGGTGTCAATAAACGTTGTTGCCAGTTGGAAGTTTGTGTTTGTCCGTTCATTCTCGTTTTCTTCCTCAAGTTTAATTAAAGGGTGTGTGTGTGTTTTCGTTGCTGACACCAGCCGGCGATAAGGCTGTGCAGGCGGTAGCTCAGGACAGCAAGGGCTAATCCCAGTGACCATCAACGTAACCCCACCGCCAACCCCTCGCGAACCGGTCGCCGACATGGCTCAGGCTGTGTCATGAACCACGTGGTAGAAGCTAGGGTGCTTTCATATCAGCGTGTCGAAAGGGACGACTGTGCAATTCCTGAAAATCTTTTTCAAAGGCCGCTGACAAGATTTTCTGTCTGGAGACTCTCCCTCTTTTTTCCTTTGACGTGGATCAAGCTTTGCTGACTGCCTCAGTTGGGACCTCTCTTTTCAAATGTACGTTTGCAGTGAGTGAGCTCCTCAGCCTCGGACTTGTCACTTGTGCACCCTCTTCAGTAGTTCTTTCACTTGGCAATTATATGCCATCAGTGTGGGTTTAATTTCTATAATTTATGTGTGCGTTATGAAGACGTCCTGGAGCTCCGAACGAGTGTTCTGTGCAGATTACTTTTGCAAGCACAAAAAGACTATACCAAAGCAGCGGAATTTTCGAAGTGTTGGCGAGTTGGACCTAAACTCGTTGAAGCAAATTCTTCCACCTGACTGTTCCACCAAAGTGAGTGCGACGGACTACCTGTGCTACAATTGCTTCATGCACATCACTAAGGAGATCTCGATGCGAAGCCCAGAGCTGTGCTCTGACATGTTTGTGCCAGCTGAAGAAGCAATTGAAGATCTAAATCGCAGCTTACTACCTACAGATATGTCGCCGCTAAGACAACCAAGCGTCGTAAGAAGTCGGGACAGGCCTGCCTATGTCAAAAGAAAGCAGACAGAACTGGAGCAGGTTGCTGTCAAGAATGTACGCTCAAGGCTACGTATTGCGTACGACAGAGACGCACCATCGGGGTCGTCCGAACCAACATGCTCCACATGCACTGAGTGGGTGGACAACCTTCGGCAGGCCCTTGAAACCGCCACCTCTCTCCGGGAACGTTGTCAACTGCTTACGCTCCTGCCATCAACACTGACGAAGAATGAGGTTCAAAAGATGATTCCACAGGCCTCAATGTACCTCATCAGTAAATCTCGAAAACTCAGGGAAAATCATGGCGTGTGGTACGAGCCGGATCCTTACACGAGGTGCAAGGTTAGCCCTGAGAACGTGTCTGCTGCCCTAGAGTACTTCACGAAAGACGAGCTACAATGTTCGAGCCAAAGTCCGAACAAGAAGGACGTCATCTCTGTCATGCTCAACGGAGAGAAAACGTTCGTGCCAAAGCGTCCTGATTCCGGCGTCGGGCTAACGAAATTTTATTCGTTGCGCCCTAGATGGGTCCAATGTATTCCACACCAGGAAGTGTGCGTTTGCGTGCGCTGCGCCAATTATTACCTTTGTATTGCCGCTCTAGAAAACGTTACAGGCTCAACATTCAACACCGGTGAAATGAACTCGGCATTTCTGTGCGACCCAGCGACAGGACTGCCTTCAAGGAGACTGTGATCACTGCCCAAAAGGCCAGTCTCTTACACTCCAGGAACTTGTTATCCCATTAGGATGAAGAGATTGTGCTTGCAACTTGGGAGTCCGGCGACCTTGTGAAAAAAACATTGGAACCTGAGACTTTCCTAAAAGTCATCCAAGTGACGGTTGGAAGTTGGGTATTTCATAACCATATCCGGCAAACGCAAGGTAAAGCAATCTACGATGAAAAACAGTGCATGCAACACGGGAGCATTGTCTTTCATTTTGACTTTGCTGAAAACTGGACCATCGTGCTTCCTGACGAAGTGCAAGCATACCACTGGAGAAAAAAAACAACAAGTTTCGATATTTACATGTGTAGTGACGACAAGAAAATCCACAAACAGCTTTGCCATCATCAGTGAGGACCTGTGTCACGACGCCGCTCACGCTTGCTTGGCTCTAGAAAAAGTGAAGGAGTGGGTTGAATACAACGTTGCGGTATACTCGTACGTGACGTACGTAAGTGACGGGGCCGCCAGTCATTTCAAGAATCGCTACCAGCTTCACCAGTTTGCAAAGGATGATTGCCCACATGCCCAGTGGTTATTTTCTGCATCTGGACATGGGAAAAACGCATGTGACGGAGTTGGCGGGCTCGTGAAGCACCAGGCCACGCTGAACAACCTGAGAGAACGTTCAATAAGCGCAATTCAGACGGCCAGGACAATGGTGAGCGTTCTATCAAAGAAACTGAAACGCGTGCATCTCGTGTATCTGGACGAAAATGAGGTTGTTCGGTATCGTTAACAAAAAAAAAAAGAAGAGTGGCTGACGGTGCGCGCCTTCCCTGGCATTCAGTCTTGGCGCGTGTGGCGGCTCAGCAAGTCATCAACAGAAGGGACATGTAACGTATAGACGATTGCAAACAGGGCATCTGGCGGCCGCCATGCTCTTCCTCGTGTGAGCAAGCACGTGGAATTCCAGGCCTGCCAAGGCTATCTTCACGTGCATGCTGTACGTGCTTGCACGGATGGGGCACCAGCCGGGACGCCATGCTTGCAAACGTCTATATGTAGCACGGACAGTGGGATCTGCTTGGAAGCAACTTTATTAAATGGGTACAACGAGGAAAACCGTGGCGTAAAGTGCCGAATTTGAATTCCTAAGGACTGCTTATTTTGAATGCAGGGACATCTTATTTATCACACTTTTCTTGACGGGGTATTTAAGTTACTGTTTTAGTTGGTGGTTGCTAATAGTTTTATCTGATTACAATAAGAAAATCACAAAATGTTATCCTCGAGCAGGATAAAATATATCGGCTTGCCACGATTCATTCATACACCGAGAGCATCGAAGCTGCTCCAGTCAGGCACAATGGCATCCCTCACCTGAAATTGTTTGTAATCGGAAATACATAGCCAACCTAAACAATTTTAGTATTATATCTTGATTTTTGTGTGTGGAAGTAACGTTTTTTTTATTCTGAATGTAAAATATTCCGGAAGGTAAAACTTCACACTGCATCATCTTTTCTCGAATCATTAGTCTCTAATATGATACCACTTTGTACACTTATGTAAAATGCTGTATATAGTTTCTCCTTCCTTTTACTGTGTGACCGATTGCTCTAGTTATCAATGGCTTCATCTGAATGAAAATATATAAAAGATGTGTGTTGGTTTTATGAAACTGGAACTCAGAGTCACTTCTTGTATAGGACACTGCTAAGTGTAGGCTTTGAAAAAGGACCCTACTTTGGGGAGTTGTTTCTTCTTTCTCAATAAAATAATGCAACATGTTTTTAATAGAAATGAATGCCGAAATAGAGTATAACAGGGTACCCAAATTTAAAAAAATCAAAGGTGGTGTTTTTTTTTATTCGCATCGAAATTTGTCTTTGTTTAATTTTTTTCCCATGTTTGCCTAAATATATTCTAACTATTGTATCACTCAGATACATTATTTATTTTTTTTAAATAATAGCCATATATTAGAAGAATAGTATCTGCAAATTATATAATAATGATTAAATTATTTCATGAGATACAGACCTCCAAATTTTGCCATTTGTCGCTCGAGCAGGCATGTTTGGCAATTTTTATAAAAATAAATATAATGTAAATAAATATTATTATTATATATTACAAGCAAACTGCACTCATAGTTTGTTGCTAAAAAGTATTAAAATTCTCCTAATTTTATTGTTTTAGTTATTCACTTTCAAACGTGCCCCTCCATCAGTGCGCGTTATTGCAACTGTCCACCTCTCCATGCCTTACGATTTTTCCTGTCTCCAAATTTTTTTTTCTGGTCAAAACTAAGTGTGGATTCGTTTATACCAGACACTAGACAATGGCATATAAAAACATCAGTTGATTTAAAAATGTCGACCAGCCACCCTTTGGTCGATCTTATCTGAAATCACCCGGCTAGTTCTGGCAGCACAGCTATCTGAGTAGGTAACGGTGTGGGTATGGGGGGAACTTGGCTAGACTTGGCTATGGTGGGCTGCAATAACTTGGTTGGAGCTTGTCCGGTTGAATCCAGCTGGCTACTCACAGGCCATCACCTTTCCTCCTCGAGAGAACGACGACGAAAACGGTGGGGTTTTTTGATTGAGTTTCAACAGCGAAGTATATATGAGCAGTTTAATGTAGTCTATGCAGGTAAGCTCTCGGCATTTGATAGCTCCATCTTGAGTGGTGGCATGTAGACTTTTTCATACCTTTCACATACCATGGGGCTTGCAGTGATAACCTAATTGGACCACCTGCACCGGGAATTAAAATCGGTCCTCTTGTCATAGACGAAGTGATCGTGAGCTTAAACGTTACGTTGAGTCTGATACGAATCTCTCGCGATTCAAGCTCGCAATCGACTGACTTCATAAATAAGGATTCTTGGGAAAAATGCGAAGCTCGATAACATTGCAGCCACACTCGCGCTGCAGCTTCTTGTGCTCATTGCACACTTTCTGCTATTGCTCTTATGCTTTTTAAAATGATTTATCCATCCGACGACCACGCAGTGGTAGCCAGACACCCTTTAGATTTTCGGAAATTGCAGCACGGTAAAAAGGAACACTCGGAACTAACTCATTCACGACGTCCGTTTTTAAGCCTTTTCGCCCATACCCTTGGCGGTTGCATACCCTGTGTCAGCGGGCAATCCAAAAAGGTACCAGGTCGAGGGTACGTCAGTTACTGGCTGGTTTGAGGTTATGCGGAAAAGGTCTATAGGAAGTATTCACTAGCGGCCATAGCTGTGTGCACGACTGCTGAGCGCGTGCTGATGGCGAGCTTCCACAGTTCTTTTGTAACGTGCATTCCGCACCCTCAAGATTGCCGGTCTTAGCAGCCTATGAATGTGGGCTCGTTTAGAGCATGCGCTCTAGACATCACCCACAAATATGGCGCCCAGTGAATACTCCTTATTGCTAAATTACCCAAGCATAAGGAGAATGCAGGGAATGGTGTTCCATGCGCCGCACGTGCCGGCATCTGCAGCAGTAACTGCTCTAAAGGAAAAGTCTAAAACAAATGGGATCTTGCACGCGCGTTCGTCAACGCTTTATTTTGGTTACTTACTTCGAATCTTTTTTACGGTGAAGGCGTGCGTGTGCGGCGTGTGCGGCGGTGCGAGCGTAGTTTTTGTTGACGCACACGAAAAATCAACGGAACCCTAGCTATAAACATCTTCGCTGTAAAAAGAAAGGTGTATCGGTACAATTCATGCGTCTGGCAACGGTGTGCCTAGACGCGCCACTAAAGCTGGTAGTAACCTGGCGCCGGCAGCAGTCGAGCCGAAGTACTGCTATCACCTGCCTCGCCCTTCACTGAGGGTCCACGCTCCCTGAGCCGTTACAGCTAATAGACAGTTTTAGCAGACCGGACTCAAAAGCTACGTGTACGCAAAGAAATCGCCGGTCGGGAGTACGCATGCGCAGAGCTCAACATAACTGCTAGCGTATTGCGTACGCACGCAACGTTGGCAGTCATCTCGAGCCCAACAGGAGCACCCGCTTCAGGATCGCAACTACCTCAACTGGCGGCCTGGTCGACATGGTCAAACGTGGTGTTTGCGATGTTCAGTGTTACGTCAAGTTATGGGGAGCTCAGCGCGGCAAATCGTTTCGGTACATACCGCAGTCAATCCAGATCGCCGTGCTGCTGAAAGAGAGCATGGCGAAAAAGTTCACCGCCCGCAATACGCTGCACTGCGATATGATCACCACTAGGCCTTACTCGTCGCGCAATTTGTCTCCGACTCACGGAACACACTTAAAAAAAAGTCGCAGAAGCTTTCGTCCTGCATTGGAGATCAGTAGGAGATTATTTTCCTACAGCAGCACCGCTAACGATGGCGCCTAGCACGATGATTCACGAAGGGGGCGTGGGCGAATTTCGCTACACGCTTGTACTTATCCTTGTAGCCCCCGTACCCCTCGGGGCCATTGCTGTTTGGCTTAGTTGAAGATGAAATAAAATAAAACGTTTTCACTTTCAATATTCATTTTGAGGATCATAGTGGCGATGCGAAGCACACAGAATATTTAATCAAAAAGAGCACGCGAGAAATCCACTCAGCAACGTTTACGGAACGCACAGCTTAGAGCCGTCCGAGCACCCGGTTTTCAGCGTACGCTATAATCTCGCGTATTGCGTACGCAAGCGCCAGCAGTATATATAGCTAAAACTGTCTAATGATCGTACGCTGAAACTGCACAAATTAAAAAGACACGACCTTAAATAAACGTTAAGCGTAGGTGTCCTCTTGAAATAAGAGTAAACATGCGAGTCACAATCAATCAGCGAGGCGAAGGACACGAGGAGGCGAGAAACAAAACAAATAGCCATGGAATTAATGGTTTCGGAAAATATGTTCCTAGGAAAAATGGTACCGGAAAAAAAAGTTTTTGATGACGCAAAATGAAGTATTTTGCGGCATAAAAGCATCAAACGTTACCGCTTAAGTCAGTGCCAACGTTGCTAGATTGGCTCGGTTACGGTACCGCATATAGATTCTATTTCCACGAGCACTACTCCTAACGCTATGGGGACGGCTGCTACGGTAACTGCAATACATTCCATGCAATACATATGTTTCGAAGCAGAGCGTCTAGATGGCATTTCGACGTACTCTATGGAACACAAAGTTTTGAAACGAAAATCTAGATGCCACTTGAAAAGACGGGAGGCAAATTGAACGAATGAGGGGGGGGGGGGGGGGGGGAGGGGGGTGCACCCTCGCTCAGTTCCACAATTCGCTCAGTTCCACAACTGAGAGAATTTGAAAAATCTGGTCAGTCGCCCACACGAGCACTTTCCACCACCGTTTCCGCTCTCTCTTGTTCAAACTAAGAGTGTCACTCTATGTAGACACAGCATAAAGTAGAAACAAGAGGTGGCTGTTGGTGATCCTTGAAGCGTGCTGAAGGCCTGAAAGGGGCCGTGCAAGAGCTGTTTTACTGGTTTTAAATTTGCACCGAACCTGAGCCGTACTGAACGTGGTAACCTAATGAAAGTTTTCTCAAATTTCGCTTTATTTTAAGAGTTATAGGCAAATTAAAATGACAAAAACAAGCAAAAAATAACCTCTTTCATGACGTCCTTGGTCGTTTGAGTGGCCATGAACTAGAGGAGGGTAGCGAGCTCAGCGAGCACTCACGGCTGCCGCACTCCGTGTTGACGGCTCGGGAGGGCGCCACTAAAGCATGTTCTGGCTAACCTGAATGAAGAGGGCAGCCAGGGCGGCTCGCATTGCATTTGCTTTGCTTTTAAACACTAATTCGGCATGACACTTCATTGGCCACAAACGACAGAAAACACGGGGTAAAGATCAGTTCAGAACGGGAGCCACTTCGCGCCACCATACCACCAAACGGCCAAAGCGCAAGCCAAATCTGTCGCCGAAGGCCTTCGGAACGCTCGGAACCGGTCGGATCCTCGAGACCGTATACGACCGCAGCGCCGCCGCGTACATCCGGGATCTTTCCGCGTCGGCACCTGATCCCACTAACCCTTTCTAGTTTGCGCCACCTTTTTCTACCGCTTGGTGCCGGGTATGTTGACGGGTCATTTCTTGTTTCTGTACTTTATATACTGCATTTGTTTCTTTTCTGATCTAAAATACTGAACAGAAACTACTTTTATAAATAATTGAAACGATTCGAGCCACTTATATTTTGTATTTCGACTAAAAATAAGCTTTTAGCGGCTCTGACCGAGTAATAACCCCATCACCAAAGACGTCACTTATCGCGCGCTTTCGGCACCGCGGGTCGCCCCTGTCGGTGGAGGAGGTTTCCGCGTCGTCCGGTTAAAATATGACGCACTGATATTTAGTTACTCTCTCCGTGCCCGCTGGCTTGCCCGAACCCCAAGAGACGTGGAAACCGCAAAAAAGGTAGATGCTTAAATATGATTGCAGGGCCCCTTTAAGAGAGCGACAATCACCAATGAGAACTCCTGAGAATACAAAGTCAGCTCCAACCCGGATATCCGCTGAAGCATTAACTATACTAGTGTTCTGTGTTTGAAAAAAAAAAAATAAAAAAACTCGCCGGTAATTTATTAGGAAATTCGAATTTATCCTAAAAATTCTGAATTTCAAGGTCGCCACGACAAAAGGAGCAGCGAAAAAGAAGGTGCTTTGCAAATAATCTTGATACGAGCTAAAGGTCTGTGGTCCTGAGATGTAACTTCAGTTCTCTTTAAAACTGCAAATACTGAGAAAAAGTGTTTGCCTTTTAGCTCGTCAAGGTTTCTTCGTGACAACGGGTCATTGTACCCGCGCTTTATTTTTTTATTTTTTTCTATTAAAAAAAAGAATTGGGAACACAGTAAAATTAACTTCAAATTTAAGAGAATTTGTTTTTACAAAATAAACTGATAAACGCCAAATTTTTATTGAAGAATAAACAACGTAAAAAACACTCCGAATGGCACAGATATGAACTCCGAAAACGTGAAATCCTAATTATAACCGAGTCAAAATCGAGTACTCAGGCGGGCGTAAATAAACTGTGCGATGATAATTAGGTCCACTCACTAAGATAACCTAACTGAGTGCATCATTTGAAAGAAAGAAGAAGAAAGGATCATTATTTTATAAAAGTCTGCAATAATATTGAAATTGAAAATATGCGGTGTAAACTAGACATAGCATTCGTTTTCTTTTTTAAATTTTCATGAACGTATCTTGCGCCTTAAAATAGTTGACACTTTGGCATTTGTGGAATCAAAATAGTTGTCAGGATGGGAATCTAAATATGGCTCCAGTGCGCACGGCTTCTAGCTACAGCGCTTTTGTGTTTACTCGCCAAACATCGCGTCGAACAGCGAAGGCACAGAGTGCAAGAAGAAGCTGCCAAACGCCGCGTCCGCGACTTTGAACACCGCGCTTGCTTACGTATTCCTTTACAAATGACTTTTTTCATCTCATTGTTCGAAGGCACAAAAGGGGCTATTTCAAGGCTTTTGTCAAACGTACGTAGAGACGCTGTTTCGCGCTTCTGTTTATCGACGATTGTTTTTTGTTGTTTTCAGTCGACATGTGGTTTATATGAGCGATCACACGTGGACATAGACGCACAATCGCATCAAAATAAGCCACACGGTCGTCTGCCACTTTACTCCTTTCACGTTAAGTTTGTCTGCAATCGGCGCAAGGATCCGAGATAGCCAATCAAGGCGCGGCAAAGGTGCTATAGTCACGGCGCTCGCCGTTTTTGTTCCTTTGCTACCACCGGGTAAGCCAACCACAATCGAGATTAAAAAAAAAAAAAAAAAACAGCTCAAGCTTAGGGTGCTCTTACTGTACGTGATTGTTCTAGCTGTGAATAGAAAACGCACCGAGGCAACCAGTGCCGTTACTGTGCACTTTTGGCATTGCATGATTAGGTTCATCGGACCGTACACTCTAAAAAAAAAAAAGAAGGAAAAGGTATAGTCAGGTACAGGTTAAGAAAAGTTTTCGAGGAAGCAGACGAGGAGGAAACCTCCTCCTCTCTTCAGTATTCCGTCTGCTTCCTCCTCCCCAGCCGGAAAACCTTTCTTAACCTGTCACTGACTATAGACCATTCCATTTAGCGCTCTCTGGGCGGCACCATTTTGTTCGACAGCAGCGCCCTCTTCATACATCCGGGAAATTCAGCGGGTTCGGCGGGGTAAAACGAGAGAGAGGGCACGCGCCCGACTCCGCTAGCAGACGACAAACCGGGAGGTTGCCATTCTCCATCTTCGGGCTGTATCGGCGGGCTGTACGGAACATCGAACTCTCGCTCGTGGCTGCCGTTGTGAAGTGGTTCGCGTTCTTAGAATAGTTGTGGCTACTCTAAAATCAGCCTATAGCTCTCTGTTATTCTAGTTCGGTAAATGATCAACTAGCGTATCTTTTTTTTCCGTTACTTAAATAGCAGTTGAGTCAGCCGGCAGTATTACCCTCAACTACTGCGTGTATTGCGGCAGGAGAACAGGTTTTTATTTATTATTTCAGAGTTCCACTCGTGGTCGCTAAAGGCCTACACCAGTACGAACTTTGTATAGTAAAAAGAGGTACAGCAACCGGGTTCAGTTTTCGCCGGAGAGACCGGCCAATCTGACACAGTTTTCCCTACTTTTTATTTTATTTGCACGCTGGTAACAGCGCATTTGGACCCGGTTAGTCTTTTTATCGAGCACAGCATTACACGATAACTTGCATATCAAAATTCGCGCATCTGCGCCTGAAATTTCCAGAATGACGCGATTTTAAACAGAGTTTGCACGCCAGCCGGATGCGAGGTATACAGCCCAATCGGCGGAGTAGACGACATGCGGGGTGAGAGGTGGAGGGCATTTTTCTCTCTCTATTACCCTCTCTGCTATGACCCTAATGAAACAGTCTATAGACCCTTTCATCAAGGGAGCCGCCATCTTGAATTGTCGTCACTTCCAGTATGGGCGAAAACATTGTTTCGCCGTCGCCACGCCAATAGAATGCATTTAGGAGAAAAGCGTAACCGTCACCCATTCTCGTTTTCTCTCCCCTCTATTTTTTTACTATTTGCAGGTTGAAACGTTTTAATATTTTTTCGTCGCCCATACCGGATGTGCCTACTTGGCGGTCGGGGGCGAGAGTAAGCGGAAAAGGTCTATATCAACGACGCGGTTTCCTCCCCTCTAATGGACGTGCCTCCAAGCGGACACGACAATGAGAGAGGAACGAGGCGTTGTTTTCTCCAGGCAGACGGGAAGGAACTTTCCTCCTTGCTGCCTCGTCTCTTTTCGGTTTTGTTTTTATGGGCACGTGGCGCGTGTTCTTCAATAAACGCCGTTGCTCTGATTCAGCGTCAGCGGCAACGAAGTCCACCCGTAATTCAGTCTCCACAAGTTCAAACACGCGGTGAACCTTGGTTGTATTAACATTTTTACCGCTTATCTTGTCAAACAAGCAAGCAAAGCCGTTAAACCTAACGAAAAAAAATTACCAGCAGTATTACGTACATTAGGCTAAGATGGCCGTCTCCGCAACGGCGTTACGCTAAAATTATCTTCGAAACAGACGGGTTTCGCTGCCCTTGTGTCAGCGCGTCTTCTGCTCTGCGTTTGGGTCTGTTTCCTGCAACCGATTGCTAGCCAACAATAAACCCTTTCCGAAATTCAATCTGGCAAGTTCAAAAGCTATCATCACCTAATTGTGTATCATCTGTATATCCAAATGGCGGCCTTTTGATGGCTGGTGAAGGAATAATTTGAAGACAGAAACCGATGCGGAGCCTGATCATCCAGACGTTAGTTCTCTCCATTGTTGTCGGATGTCACCGTGACGAGACATACAAGCATCTATGCGCTACGCAATAGAGGCTATCATGTAAGTCCTTGGAATGCTCGGCTTCGGCACACCCCACACAGCTCATGACAATAAAATGCTAATTTTATCAAGAGGTTTACTCAACTATAACCGCCTCGGGCAGAGTGGTGGTTTCTTGACAACATCGAAACTGAAGCAAAAAGAGAAATAACTGTTAATTAAAAAACGCCGTCACTTTCGTACGACTACCGTTGATGAATAGGTACCAGATTTTTTCCGCCATGAGCACACAAATTCGACGACGCAGCCTTACCCGGTCGCAGATTTGGAGCGCGAGGATCTGGTCGCACAGAGCATCAAAGAGCCATTTCTCGGGGAACCTAAAGCGGGGAACCTGGACGTCAGCGCACAGCTTTTTTAGCAGCGAGGATCCGAAATACACTTGTTCGCTCGGGAGAAGTGTGTTTCGGCGCCTTGCTGCAGCAGGGCGCCAGTCACGTGGCTCTCCTCTCATCCGTTGTCTGCCGCTCCACCTTTTCCATTTTGGCGGCCGCTTCTCGTGGTGATCTGCCAGGCTTTGACAGTATAAGGAGGCTATGATACAACAATCTCGACTGATCTTTCAGCCGCTAGATGGCACGGAATTTGCGAAAAGATCTATTAACGATGTCTTTTATTTCCGAGTGTGACACACATGCCATGGCAGTGTTGTGCTTTGTGAATGAAGACTAAAATTGTCGCCGATGTCACTATGCGTTCGGCGAAATTGTGGTGTAACAGTAGGTTTAGGCAGTATCAACGATGCATGTATCTTCGATACCATTTTTAGATAAAGTTGAATATATTGTATCAGCATCGCTTTTAAAAATAAACGAGAATATGAGCATCGGTATAGGAGAAAGATTTTGAAAGTATAATGTATTTCCAAAATATCCTATACCTTAATAAATCACCTTATAACTTTAAGCAGCCAACGCTGCTTACGGGAATATCAAAGATTGCCGAAAATACTGGCAAAGATCTTATTTACTGCAGACCACCTCTGGATGCCGTCTGCAGATTTAAGAATTTTCTGCAGATGAAGCCAAGCGCAGAGGAAGCAACCGTGGTTCTAGGTCTTCACCCTTAATTCAAGTTGCGGTGGCTATTAAGGGGACTTCAATATACCTGGCATCACGCATATAAACTCAAAGAAAACGCTGTTATTTTGTGAGCCCAAGGAAGAATATCACATGTTCTGCGAAATGTGTGCTTTCAAGATCTACGGCTTCAGATACATTATATTCTCTCGATAAGGTAGACTGCGCGGCAAGCCCAGCTTCTCGCGAAGCCCATGTCAGACTAGGATTTCTTATCTACTTGCAAGACTCTCGAGTTGAAGTAGGCATGATCCGCTCCCATCCTTCCTTAAAGGACACATGCAAAGGAAAAGAACATTTTTTTCAACAGCCTAGATGGAAAAAGAATGTTATAAAACGAATTTACAACGAGAAAAAAAAATATTTAGAGCTGTATTTACTGTGCAGAACGAATTTGTTGTTGGCGCCTGTGGGAGCCGCCGCGGGTCATGTGGTAGACCTGTGCGCCGTCGCGCTGCGCCGCCGTCGCCTCAAAGTCACGCCGCCATCGCACGCTGAGTGAGGTGTGCCGCCGGTTCAACGCGCTTCTCCACGCGGCCGCCGCTGTCGCCGCGCAAGTTTGTCTGCTCCGGGGCGCCGCCGCCGCCATCTGGCCGGCACACAGGGCTATCACGTCTGCTCGCGCTTTTTCAGGAGCTTCCTTTGGGCTCTAAAAGTTACGTATTGATCTTCTATTTTTTTTTTCTGTTCCCCTTCAAGCGAAGATGAATAAGAAACTTTTAGAGACCACGTGGTGCTTCCGAAAGAGCGCAAGCACCACGTGACAAATAGCGGCTAGTGACGTGATAAATAGCGGCCCCTTTACTGCGCTGCCCGCGGGCGCCAACTACAAATTTGTATCGCGCAATAAATATAGGTCTAAAAAATTTTATTTTTCGTTGTAAATTCGTTTCATGACTTCCTTTTTTCAACCAGGCTGTTAAAAATGTTTTTTTCCTTGGCATGTGTCCTTTAAGGCCTGACCACACTAGCGGGAACCGCGCCGCCGTTCGTCGCCGCTGGGCCGCACCGCCGTCCGGCGTCCCTCCGTTTTGAGGGCGTTATTCTCACTTGACAGCACTGGCTCTCGCGATCGCGCGCCTGCCTCCCGTAGGATTTTTCGCTCTTTCGTCGTCTGCTCTTCGTTATGGCGAATTCGGGTGGTCAATCGCCGGCGAGTCCTTGCCGGAGGCACCGGCGACCAAAAACGCGCCAGCGCCGCACCACGCGAACACAAAGCACCGGCAAGGGGGGATCGGTGGCCGACAATAAAGAAAAAAAAAAATCGGTGGCCGAGTGGTCTAGCGCACACCAGCTCGGAGCACGTGGAGCGAAAGCTCAAGCTGCAGAACCCAGGAATCCTGGGTTCGAGCCCCACCCATGCCCGTCTCGATATGGATGAGCATCGTACCGCGGCGTGCGGTCGTGTACCACCACTACTGCGTGGTGCACGTTAAAGACCCCAGACTAGCAGTTGTACCGCACTGGCTAAATTGCTCATCTACAGCTTGGAGACTCGTCGCCCGTTGAGGCTGACCAAGTTCTAGGCTGTATAAACATACACACAACCCAATTATTATTTAAAGGGGCGGTGCAACGATATTCAATTGGAATGTTTTTCACTTTACACGAGCTTACCGGCACTAGTGGGACTCAAGGTTACTCGCACGCAACGCCACTGGCCAAGAAACTGCTTTGTTGCGGTGTAATTTCAAGGACAAAATCGATCATTTTCATTCAATCTCTCCTTTGCGAGATTTGATGACGTAACGTGGGGATCGCAGTACACCCATATGACGATATTTGAATGTGGTTCGTAGATTGGACCCGAGCATTGCGTGGGCACTCGATTTGGGCTCGTGATAATTACTAGCTCGAGAAGCATTCGGGTCGTGGCCCGTGTCCAATCGCTGCAACGACGACAATAGCCGAGCCATAACAATGTCTGGAACTCAGCGCGCGTCGTGCGCTTTGCCAACCCCTGCGCGTGGTTATGATCAGCATTGGCGGCGTATAGACCTTTCCAAAAAAGGACACTTGGCAGGTTCCATTTTCAGTGTTCGTGCGTATGGCGCGTGATTTGCTCGCTTTCCGAAGCGACGAACGTGCGCGTTCTGGACTGTGATTTAACACGTGCGGACTGTGATTTTTGTAAACAGTGGAAACGTCTATAATCGCCTCCAGATCACGTGGCCACTTGTTCTGGCTGCGAGTTGAGGGGGTGAAAGTTGCTCGTTTTTCTTTTCATTTTTTTTCTGGGACTTCTACTGCGCGGGGTAAAAAATGAACGCGTGTTTTATAGGTCATTAACGTCAGGAATCCGTTCTAAATGGTGTTTGCGCAAAGTACAAAAATTGTTGCGTCGCCCCTTTAAAGGGGCGGTGCAACGATATTCAATTGGGATGTTTTTCACTTTACACGAGCTTACTGGCACTAGTGAGACTCAAGGATACTCGCACGCAACGCCACTGACCAAGAAACTCCTTTGTTGCGCTGTAATTTCGAGGACAAAACCGAGTGTTTTCATTCAATCTCTCCTTCGCAAAACCTGATGACGTAGCTGGGCGGTAGCAGTACCGCCCAGTGACGATATTTGAATGCGGCTCATAGATTGGACCCGAGCATGGCGTGGACACTCGATTTGGGCTCGTGATAATCGATCGCTCGAGAAGCATTCGGGTAGTGGCCCGTGTCCAATCGCTGCAATGACGACAACAGCCGAACCATAACAATGTCTGAAACTCAGCGCGTGTCCTGTGCCTTGCCAACCCCAGCGCATGGCTATGATCAACATTGGCGGCATATATTCGGCTCCAGATCACGTGGCCGCTTGTTCTGGCTGCGAGTTGAGGGGGTGACCGCTGCTTGTTTTTCTTTAATTTTTTACTAGGACTCCTATTGCGTGGGGTGAAAAACGAACGAGTATTTCACAGGTCATTAACGTCAGGGATCCGTTCTAACCGGTATTTGCGCAAAATTCAAAAATCGTTGCATCGCCCCTTTAAGCACCGGCAACTGGCATTTTTATTTGCGTGGGTCGCGCGTGAGTTTGTTAACTGCTTCCTCGATTATTCTACGGTACAATAAGCACGGTGTATGTGCCAACAATATAAATTCTGACTCCTTAAGATGTGTGTAAGCAGAAGCGGCTTCACAAGAGTTTTCAAATTATTAACATTACCGCGGTCCGCACGTCTTGAAGTATCTTAAATTATAAAGTTAATGGAAAGGCAGAATAATAAATCGGTGTGGGGCTGTCCGCACACGCGTCAAACTTGAATATATCAGTGCTTGGATTTCTGAGGAACTGCCGCCATTTTACAAGGGTCCCAAGGAGGCTTGCCAGCGTCGATTTTCATATTCTGTTTATTTTTATCACCTTTTTTTGGAATCCTCAGTTTTCTCAATGCGCCCACCCCCTTGAAATTGTAATGCGTATTCGAGTATCGAACTGCATCGCTATCTATACATTTCTTTTTTTCAGCGGTGCAATGACGTGTTACTACATAGTTGTATAACATAGTAATCTATGATGCCGCCCGTGTCTCATAGCAAACTGAGCTTGCGCAGACTGGACAAGTTCTCACAAAAATGTTGGCTTTCTCTGAAACATGAATTATCTTTATCTTCGTTGTTTTCGCTATCTTGTCTCGGAGCATAAATAGGTGTCTGTCTCGATGGTTTCGTTTGTCACTCGAATCCGCTATTTGCTGCTTTCGGCAAGCTTTGTTTCGTTTGGTTCCCTTTCCCCAATCGGATGTGACGATACCGGATACAGTCTGGCAGGCAAGCTGCCCGACCTCTTGGAGGTCCGACAAAAATGGACCTTTTGTAGAAATACGCGGTGCGCATGCGCGGAGTATTTCATGCGCCTGGGTTCGAGAGTATCTAGTTCCAAACAATCCGCCATTTTGCATTTCTCGCCTTTGAGCGGTTTCGTTGTGTCCACCTCGGGGCGGAAGATTACGCACGATGGGGACAAAGGTGAGCTTGGGGGAGCCGTATCTAGGTCACATCGCCTCAATGGGTGAACAGGATGTAGCTGACGTTTTGGGTGTGGAACGGGTGGGAGAGGCCTTGGGCGCGCGTTGTTTTCCAGTCACCTAGTCTCGAACCGATTCGCGTGTCTAGGTGGCAGCACATATTCGCCAAGAGGTCCATTGTGCCGGTAAATTGCCGGCACACGCCTGAGAAGCACCACCCGAACAGCTTGCACCCGCCAGCCTTTGACCACGCAAACGCCCTTGGCGAAGATATCGCAAAATATTTTGCCGGGAAATGACCTACCCGAATTCGCCATTAAATTCTTCCGTTTCGGCTCTCATCCTTCGGATATATCAGCATCGAAACCGCGCTCGCTTGCTACATGTTAGGTGTCCATTATGACCTGGTGATCAGGGTGAATGTGATCATCCGAGCCTGCTCTTTGATCTTGCACGTCGCCGCGCTCTGAAGGGAAGGAGGTGCAGATTTTGGGTCCAGCCGAGTTGGTACTACTGAAACTCCGAGGGACAGGTCAGTGCTTTGCTGCCCCTTTTGCGCGCCAGAGATGAAGGACACTTTCGAAAGCGTCACCAAATAAACACAACATCCGTCACAAGGCAGACGACATACAACCAGTACCACGGAGACATTCACCATGACTTTGGAATCGGAAGGGCTTTCACGGCTTTGGCCCTTTCGCTGCAGTCAAATTTTGTGCTAGATTCTTTCTTACTGTTTATTGTTGATCAGGGCCGGCTTGCTAGAAAACGTGTCTTAGCAAAGGCGCAAAGGCGGCGTGAAAAAAAGCACTGGCAGAGCCAGCGCACCACCTGCGCAGCACTTGAATGACGTGCACATGCTCGCTCGCACTTCTCAGCCTTCGTAGTGCTAACCAAAGCACGAGCTCTATAGCGCGTGCACACATTTAACGTTTGCGATATTAGTGACAATAATAATAATTTTTACTGGCTCAGGAGAGCCGCAGCACAAGGAGAGATTCAACAGCCCGTGCCATAAAGGCCCGCGGTGCCTTGTCTAGATGATGGTGATATTGTGGTGATATAATATACAAGATGGGGACGACGTGTTCTTTTGATCGTCGCAAGAACCGCTGCTTGATTTTCGGAAGTTCGGGGACGCTTGAGGCGAGTCGACCAGCGAGCCAAGCTCACTTTGTGGCCTGTTCAAAAAACGTGTCAAATGGTAATGCCCTCGGCAGTTTGGACGGTCTGGTTGTGCGGTCGCTCACTTCGGTGAAGGCAGCGGGCTGCAGGAGATGGCTCAGTCTAAGTAGACGGCTGCCACCCCCGAGACATATATCATGAATTAATGGCTCTGTGTCAGCATCGTCTTGAGGAGCTCCGGAGAAGTTGTGCTATTTGTTCCTGCTGGGCAAACGAGCGTTTGAAATGGCCGGAGGAGAGCCTTGAGCGCCAAGAATCTCCTAGGCCACTTGAACACGCCGCAAAAGCTGCAGACGCGTGCGTTTGGCGTTTCCACCTGCAAGTGCCGCACTCGTTGTGCGGCGCTGTTTGTCGCGCTGGTCGTGGGGCTGAAGCAAACTAGGCGTCACTACGTGGATTCACTAGTGATGACGTTTGGGCGAGTGGGGGGTGGTGGCATGATTAGTCTTCCAGGTAGGATGTGGGTGTTCATCGCGATAGAGAAAGAAGGCAGTACGCACGTCGACCTTGATGCCGTCGACGGGGAAGAACTGTCCGGGTGGCCGGTCCGAAGGCACGAAGCGGAAGAACTCGACGTCGTCCCTGTACCACTTGACCGAGTACAGGACGTCTCCCTCCAGGTCGTAGGCGCACCTCAGCCGAGCCTCCGTGCCTACTAGCGCCGTCTGGGGAACCTCCAGGGACAGGATACGGATGCACCGCGCTCCTGGGCACAAAGCAGAAGCGGCGGGTGCTTGAGTATAACGCCTTCTCCAGCCGCCCTTATTGAAGAGACGATACTCGTCCACTTAGTTTGTTACGCGGAGGGCCTATTAAGGCCCTGCCACTTTGAGAAAACATGCCGGCGACTGCAACACAACATGTTCATCATGTCAGGTAACATGTTGCCTGTAGGCTTTGTTACCCAACATGTCCTGCCACATTGCGTAAACATAAGCCCAGCAAGGACGACAGGGAAGATGTGTCCTGTGTGTGAGCTTAAGAAAAAGGACAACAACTTGTGTTGAAGAGTGCGTGTTGTCTGGCTTGGTGGATGAGGGAATTCTGTGCCGACAGCACGACAAAGCAGAGTGCTTCGAGTTCAAATAACCGGATCAGTAACCTATTGATTTCAAAGATGTTAAACAAATAAAGGCCTGGCAAACGTTATGTGACAATATTGAAGCCTTATGTGTAGATAGGAAAATGCAAACTGTCAATTAAAATTTGAATTGTAGGCAGTGATCAGAATCCATATTGCTTATTCGTGAGAAATATGCTACAAATTATCCACGAAAGGGAGCGATGCAAAAATCGGATCTTGAAAGCGACCTCTGCCTGAAAATGATCGGTGGTATTTAAAGCTTAAAAACCAAGGTTTGGAGACTCGTAGATTGTTTTTAAACCCTGCAAAGTTTGTCAAATGAAGCAATCACAATGTAGACAGGAATGTCAAATAGACAGCGTTGAAAAATGTTTATTATAGCCATAGCTGTGACGACCGAACCGGCAGTCACACTTTTAAAATGATTACTGCTGAGCGCCAGGCTGCACAAAACGCGTTGAGGCCCACTTGGCTATAGCGTCTCTTAGGCCATCAGTTGCAATTCTATGAAGTCCAGAGCGGCTTCGTACGCTTGCGTAAATCAGCAAAATTGCAGCTATCTCGTTATCCTCGCTTAAAGCTAGCTGCTTTGTCATATAATAACAAAAAATCTTTATAAAAAAAGAGTGGAGGATATTATTAATGTCGATTTTTACGGTCACTGGCACCGGTAGATGTCGTCCCGTGGTAATTTTTATTCATCTAAACGCATTGGCACTTTATAAAGGCACATTTCCAGCGACGCCGCACTGCAAACACACGAAGGTAAACAAACAAGATGGAGGGATGTTCCTCGTGTTGGCCGCGCCGCCAGTTCGGTGTAACAGGGTGTTCTCCGACTGTGGGAGAACAGATTGGCCAACACGGTTGCTGGAGGGCAACACAATGTTTTCCGACAGTTGCTCTTGTTTAGATGTAACAGGGTCGCCGGAAACATTTTCCCCTCGTGTCGTCAGTTACAGTTGTTCAACTCTTTCTTCCATGTGAGAGCGCCTTTATCGAGATGTACAGTCGACACTGAAAATAATAGTACAAGTGTTCAAAGGCTGCTGCGATAAAATTACGACACGCGGCGCTACATTGTTGCGAATAAACCGAGAGTGAGAGTGACCGGGCCGTTCCCGCTTTTCATCTCGGGAATGGTGGCAGGCAGTTATCTTTTCAAATTTTTTTTTCTTCAGTAAACAGACATTGTTATGTATGATACTTATCAGTTCGCCACCTTAAACACCCAAGGTTGTTAGAACAGTGCATCAAAAATATGATGATCCTTATAACGAGCCGAGAATAAATCCCTTTCGTGCAGAGTTGTGCTTGACCTTCAAAAGCATGCAGCAGTGAAGTGGTCGTTCGAAAGCGCGCTTTGGAAACGGTTGTTGTCTGCCAACCTATCCGTTGTTTGTCCGTCAAAGATTGTACCCATCAGGCAACCTTGTCCTTGCCTTGTTTCTGCGACTGCATTGCAGGGTGCCGCACTTCCGCCGATCCGGCAGTGGCTATACTTTTTACTAATTGTTTGACTGAAACCGCACTAAAGGCGTGCGAAACAAATGCAAATCTTTACATAAAACGTTCGAACATAAAGGCGCAACAGGCATGGGACACGAGCACGTGACCCAAATGCTTTGGAAGGCAAACTATATTTTTGTTCATGATCTAGACTTTTGTTAACTCAGATATTATAGGTCGTTATGTTCCGCATCGAGTTTAAAATTAATTTCACCTGTTTTGTGCTCGCGCTGAATCAGACGCCTTGTGTTTCTGCAGGAACAAGCTACGCCAGATCGAGAAGAAAGTCTGCAGCTTCTCTTGTCCACACGGTGTACGGTAAGCCAAAAGTTATACTATACGCTTTCCTAGGAAATTCGATACAGATTTTTTAAGTGAGATGTATACATGAAGAAAAAAATAATCTAGAATACCGATCTTGCGTTTCATATACTCTGATGCATAAAAATTGGCATCGACCTTTACCTTCAAACTCCTATAATGCATAGAATGCCTTATAGGAAATGGGCGAGAGGATTTGTGAGGTCATTGGTGAGGGAATGGGTTTGTTACATCACGTATATTTTCCCGTTAAAGTTAGCGGGGAAAGGGAAAAGTTGTAAAGGTCCCGTGACGTCGATTTACCCGGCTGAATCTGGGGCACAAGACGTGAATATTTCATATAAATTTAGCGGGTAACTGAACTGGTGTATGGGTCACACTGACGTTAATATCACGCTAATTATTATCGTTAATATCACGCTATCAGCAAGCAAACGTAGTTGATGTTTTGGCTACAAGACGTGAATCTTCCCGTTAAATTTAGCGGTGAAACTGAGTGGACGTATAGGTCACGTTTTATCAATTTATCCAAGGTGTATAGGTCACGTGACATCACGTGACGTCACTTTCCTCGCTAAATTTAGTGGAAAACGCACGGACGGACTGACGGACCACATTTTGGAATCGGGGGAGGGGAGGAAGCGGTAGCGTTAAACAGCATTTCATACTTGAAAATTGCAGCTGAATGTGAAACTGAAAATGAACGTTTAATGAAGTGAACTTTTCCTACGAGCTCAAAGCGAAAGTACAACCGATAGCCTCTTCTAAAATCACAAAACCTGGCAGTTCGACGACGGAACCATGGAGTGCCCGATCGCAGATTTGGAGCGCGAGGATCTGGTACCACACAGCACTATATTAATGAACAAGTCTTCACCAAGAAAGTCGTAAACGTAGAAAAATGTTTGAACAGCAGTAGAGGCTTTATTACACGACGTTTCGGGAAGAGACTTTTACCTGTATTAATGAACAAGTCTTCACCAAGAAAGTCGTAAACGTAGAAAAATGTTTGAACAGCAGTAGAGGCTTTTTTACACGAAGAAGAAGGGAAGTCTCTTCCCGAAACGTCGTGTAATAAAGCCTCTACTGCTGTTCAAACATTTTTCTACGTTTACCACAGAGCACCAAAGAGCCATTTCTCGGGGAACCTGGACGTCAGCGCACAGCTTTTGAAGCGGCGAGAACCCGAAACACACTTGTTCGCTCGGGTAAAGTGTGTTTCAGTGTCTCGCCGCAGCATGGGCGCCAGTCACGGGGCTCTCCTCTCATCCGTTGTCTGCCGCTCCATTTTTTCCATTCCCGCGGTTGCTTCTCGTGGCGATCTGCCAGGCTTTGTCAGTATATAGGAGGTTACGGTAGAACGCATATTGCGTGGGCGACGGAAGAGCGACTTGCCCCGATGTTGCCAGTCACAGCTTCTTTTATACGAACTACGCAGTCTAGAATATTCTGAACAGAAATAAGCGATATGTTACGAGATTCTACTAGAACTTTCTAAAAAAAAGACGCGAAGGGTAAAATAGCGATACATTGATGCAGCGGTACAGTGATGTCTCGATAACATAGACACCTCCGTTCGCCCCAAAGTGTCTCGTTGGATAATTTCTCCAATAAATATAGCAGGAAACTTTTCACCGCTTGAACTGACGCCATGCGACGTGTTCACGTGACTTGCCAACCTTTACAAGAAATCGTAGTGATTTTTTCTGGAAAACAACGAGGTAGGGGGGCTTAGAGCGAGAAACTAGCAGCTGAAAGTGACCCCCGTCCAGCCGCCGCCATGTTGCGCATTTTTTACCACTAGACATGTGACCTTATAGTTTTACGTCTAGATTTAAATGAAGTACCGCGAACAGATAATTGCCAATTGATCGGTAATAACAATACCGGCAAGATAAGTTATAATACTGTTGAATTTGGGGCTAGTTGGTGAAGCATGTTAACGGGTAAAACAGCGCGAACAAGGACACAGGACAGAGAACTGTTTATTTTAAAAGAAACGCCCAACGGCGTGGTCACACCAAACAACAATTACATAATGACACATTACCGTCACATGATCTTCGCAAGTTAAAGCCCCTCAAAAATGCCCACTCACAATCATAAAGACCTATCGAAGGCGCGCTGACGCAGTTGTTCTTGAACTTGGAAATGTAAGAGGCCTCAGTTATCTCCCTAGTTCGTTGGAGACTGTGTCTTCCCAGGACCGTGGTATTTTCCAAAACCGGAGAGCAACCACATCTGTCGCAGCGAACCGCCAGATTCTCTGACGGAGATGCCCTAATCAAACATGAGTGTTCCCGTAATCTATTATTAATGCAGCGACCGGTCTGACCGATGTAAACGTTTTTACAAGTAAGGGGAATACTGTAGACCACACCCCCCACACAAGGGACAAACTTGTTTTTGTGCTGCTTATCACATGTGGCCCTGACAACCGATCCCCTCTCCACCCTCGCACATAGACGTCCCAGCTCGGCCGGTGCTGAGAAAACGACAGGAAGATCCTGGCGCTGCGCTACTTTCTTTAACATATGCGCCACCTTATGGATATAGGGCGCCACCAGGAGACTGTTATCCTGGCAATCTACTGGTGGGTGTGGCCCAGTGCCTCTTGAGGAGGGTGAGAAATCCAGAGGTAGTTGTGAGTAGGAAGTCTACGCAGAAACCGGTGGTGGTGCCCTATATCCATAAGGTGGCACATAGGTTAAAGAAAGTAGCGCAGCGCCACGATGTACCTGTCGTTTTCTCAGCACCGGGCAAGCTGAGACGTCTATGTGCGAGGGTGGAGAGGGGATCGGTTGGTCAGGGCCGCATCTGATAAGCAGCAGAAAAAAAATGACCGCATCTCCACGTGGTGAATGATGTTGACTGGGGGAAGCTCTGGTGGTGCTGATGATACTGATTCTATTGTTCATAGGTAGTGCTTATGGTGCAGATTTTTTTTTATTGCTCATAGGTAGTGCTGAGTTCCGGGTTGCATTTCGACTTCATTATTACTGCTTTATGGTCGGTGAAATGCACAGCCATGCATGCAAAGCTTAACGCAATTATATACGGTACGCATTTGACCGCAGCGCCCTCTCCTGTATAGACGTTGAGCGGCTACATGCAACGTTTCATCCATGACATCCCCAGCTCTTGAGTTACTACCACATCTCAGAGCCCCCTACTCGTCCCGCAGTCGTGGCCGAGTGGTTAAGGCGATGGACTTGAAATCCATTGGGGTCTCCCCGCACAGGTTCGAATCCTGCCGACTGCGCAAACATTTTTCTTTTTTTTTTTTGTGAGCACGGACGCCGGACGGACGGACGGACGGACGAGGCGCTAGACCCTAAGGAGCTTCGCCCCTAAAACAAGTTTGTCCCTTTTGTCGGGGGTGTGGTCTACAGTATTCCCCTGACTTGTAAAAACGTTTACATCGGCCAGACCTGTCGCTGCATTAATGATAGATGACGTGAACACGCGTGTTCGATTAGGGCATCTCCGTCAGGGAATCTGGCGGTTCACTGCGACAGAACTGGTTGCTCTCCGGTTTTGGAAGATACCACGGTCCTGGGAAGACACAGTCTCCAACGAACTAGGGAGACAACTGAGGCCTTTCACGATTCCAAGTTCAAAGACAACTGTGTCAGCGCGCCTTCGACAGATCTTTATGATTGTGAGTTGGCATTTTTGAGGGGCTTTAACTTGCGAAGATCATCTGACGGTCGTGTGTCATGGTATAATTTTTGTTTGGTGTGACCACGCCGTTGTTCGTTTCTTTTAAAATTAAACAATTGACAGTCAGCGCTCCGTCGGTGTGCATCTTCTCTGTCCTGTGTTCTTGTTCGCGCTGTTTTACCCGTTAACGAGATAAGTTATGTTTCGTTTGTTTAAAGCCCAAAATGTGCTTTTACGACAAAAACTGGGGCAGCCTCGCAATGTCTTCGCTAGATGCCGCCAGGCGCGGTGCTGTATTTTAGACTTTTATCGGAGCTAGACACTAATCTCTGGGGCTAACAGTCTTTAAAAAACGTTTATCATGCTTTTTACAGCGATCGCAATACAAATCTCGGCTCAGGTTTGCGTAAAAGCCTCAGGATTTAGTACGGTCACGGATCTGGTGGTCGAAATTGTACAACATGGCGGTAGCCAGAGGGAGGGGGGGGGGGGGGGTGTTCACTTCTCCTGGTGTACGGGATGCCAGTTAATTGCTTTAAGGCCATTTGCCTCGTTGATTGAATGGCTTTAAAAAAATTCCTTATAGGAATAAAATATCAACAGCTTTCCCTCTGACTTTCTTTAGGTTTTCTGTTGACTTTCTATTGAATATTGGCCTACTTTTCAATAGAAAGTCAACAGTCTTTCTGTCGCCTCCTAGATGCGTTTTCTGAAGCTTTTCAATCGAAACGCTACAGCCATCGAAACAAAAACAAAAATGGTTTACAGCTTAGCTATTCATTCAACAAAAGTATGGAAGGCTCACTACGGCTTTTCATTCTGCTCCAAATAAACTGCCGCAAAATGAAAGCGAAAAAAGATATCTGCAACGCTTTTTATGTTATGTATTGTGTTTGGAAATAGAGTCCCTATACACGTTTGCAAGTACGGCCTCAGGGCGCCGGGGGGCCCGTCTTGCTCGCTTGGGGTGTGCTTCGGCGCGTCATAATCTGATTACGACGCCTTAGCAAGGCGTCGTACTTGAATTATGACGCGTCCAAGCAGATCACAAGAGAGCAAATGACCCGGCTCCCTAAGGCCGCCCTACTGAAAAAAATTGACCGCATCTCCACGTGGTGAATGATGTTGCTTGAGGCGAAGCTCTGGTGGTGCTTGTCTGCGTAGACGCGGAGCCGCAGCATGCCGAGCCTTTTCATTCATGTCAGTAGGAGAATGTGTGATTTTCTTCTTTCTCTTTTTTTAAGCAGACAGATGGGATGGCATCTCAGAACCCCCTACTCTTTTTTTTTCTTCTTTTTCTTTTTTCATAATTTTTTTCAACTTTTTTCTCTAATTTTTTTTTGCCCTACACGAGCAGAAGCACGAGTACCCGACGCCGAGCCTACGGCGGACGGACATACGGACATGGCTAGCCCCTAAGGAGCTTCGCCCCTAAAAAACATTTGAAATTCAAACGGGTGGGAAACTGGTCGCCCGATTGAATCAGATGGGTGGCAAACCTGTCGATCCGTTTGGATCAAACGTGATTATGGGATACGGGTACCTGTTTGAAACGGTACCCGTTTGATACGGGTGCCCGTTCAACCAGGCACGTGACCACACATTTGAATGCGCCATTCGGAATAGGCAATTTACTCGCCAGCCCTAAATGGGTATCGTCTCGAAGATTGGTTATCTTCAACTTATTTAAGACGTCCCGAAACTCATAGACCTATTTCTAACATGGAAGAAACACGTGGAAAAAATCGTGCTCGCGCAGGTGCTTGCAAATGGGCAGGAAAACAGACACAAAAGATCGTTTTCAATTCGCCTAGAAGTTTATTACAACTTATTCCGTATACAAGCACAAACGTGCAAGCGTTCTGTGAAATGTGAAGAGGCACTCTTATACTGCCGAGGTAATTTCAGACTATATGGCAGACTTTGGCAAAAATTATTCTCCCGGCTGCCGCGACATTAGACGCTGCATAATTCTATAGATAATCTGGAAGAGTACGCGTAAAAGAACGGTCGACCGTTGCCAACAAGCAGGTTGCAGTGCACTTACCATAATAATAGCTGACTTGAAAGATGTAATCCAAAATATAAGTCGACACGGTCAAAGCAGGACAACCACACAAACACAAAAACGAGAAAGAAGGCTCCTTGAAGTTTCAACACGATGCGGCGCACAAGCTGTCATTTGCGGAACACAACCAAACCGCAAGAATTCCTGACTTCTTTGAAGAGTCGCTTGTTGCCGATATACGCGTAGGACTTTTCGAACACTGATAGCTTTGGTGCACGTCCAATACGTTGTCGCGAGACATCCTAATAATAGGGTGCCGTCATGTGCGCTTCGCATAGAGTGATGCCAACTGCCTGTTTCCCTTTCCCACACCCTCTGCCACCGCCATTTTGGTCCTCTCATTGTTTCCCCGTGCGCCGGAAACTGGCCTTTGTGTCCATCGGTCCTCCCATCCGAGGGGAAAAACGCTAATCCTCCCTCCGTGAATTCCACAACGCTGCTCCGAACTTGTGAGATAAGGTGCTTGTTTGCGGGAGGGTTATAAGCCCCACGGATTATCGCCGAGAACCAAAATGGCTGCTAGGTAGTTGGCGAGAGGTATTACAAAGGGTGGCATCACCCTAGCAAAGCGCACATGAAGGCTCCCTACCTAATAAGACCGCAGGGTTAGACGACAGATCGAAGCAGGTAGGACGAGCGAAGTTCAAACTGCAACTGAGAACAAGCAGACAAAGAAAAAAGCGGCTGCTGGCCGCGCCCTTCCGGATCTCCACGCTTATCAGCGTGTAGCTCGCGCGCTGCTGCGGGTCACGTGACAGAGCTGACCGGAGAGGAGAAAGGGGGCAAGGTCAAGGCGCCGGACACCGGGACGCACCCCATCCTTCTATAAATAAGAAAAAACAAAAAAACTCGCGGTTATTTATTTTTTTTTTCCAGTTAATGCTAAGGGAGAGGGTGCACCAACCGCTGTACCGCTGTACACACGCTTTCCTTCTCTCTTCGAATTGCAACAGAAAGTTGACTATGCCGCGTTTGCAGCGTCGGAAAGCAGGCGAATTTTTTTTAGCACGCTTGAAACCTGGAAATTGGCGCGCGCCGGCCTGAAGCTCGGCTTGCGCCCGAGCGAAAAAAATGACCGCATCCTCCACGTGGTGAATGACGTTGATTGGGGCGAAGCTCGGGTAGTGCTGATGATACTGATTTTGGTCATAGGTATTGCTGCTTGCTGTCGGCGTTGACGCTTTGCCGCCGCTTCCCGAGCTCTCAACTCCGGGTCCGCTTGGCGTTTTTGACGCTGTGCAGCAGCTTCTCGCGCCCTGGTCTCCGGAGCAGCTTGCTGTCTACGTAGACGCTGAGGCGCTGCATGCCGAGCTTTTCGGTCCTTTTCATTCATGGCAGTAGGAGAATGTGTGGCTTTCTTCTTTTTCTTTTTTTAAGCAAACAGATGGGATGGCATCTCAGAGCCCCCTACTCTTTCTTTTTCTTTTATCATAATTTTTTTTCATCTTTTTATTTCCAATTTTTTTTTTTGCCCTACACGAGCACCTGAGCATGTGCTCACGTGCTCGTGAGCACGTCATCTCACGAGCAGAAGCACAAGCACCTGACGCCGGCCTACGGCGGACGGACATACGGACATGGCTAGCCCCTAAGGAGCTTCGCCCCTAAAAAAACACCCAGCGCGAGCTCGTAATTTGACTGCTGCAACAGCGGGCCTGCTCTCGCAATGCTCGATGTTCGTACAGCCACGTGTTCGCGCGTTACCTTCGCAGAGTCTTGAATTGAGGCGAAACAGGAGTCAAGAAGTATATTCTTTCACGCGGTCGCGTCCCCTGCGAGAGCGATTCGAGCTGTATAAGTAAATTGAAGCGACAAAGAACGCCAAAGTTTTAAAATTTTGTCAAAAATAGTGGCTCGGCAACGTCGCATGTTTACGTAAAAAAAATGTTTATTGTTGTTGTAGTATAAGCGAACATCAGCTCAATCAAAATATAAATATAATTACTTGCATTACGCGGACGATTGTAAATCGATGAACCGGCGCTCCCGGCTTTCCCGAAACAGGCTGCCACTGCTGAAACTGGCGTGCCCATGGCCTCGACCTGTACGTTCAGTATTAAACGGGCTCCGGAGAGCCGTTTGATTAAACCGGTACAGCTTTCCGGTCAACGATCACCCGTGTGTGCAACATGGTCACCGGTTTGAGCAAACGTGCCCAAACGAGTGACCCATTTGCCCAGACAACTATCCCGTTTGCCAAAGAAGTGACCTGTTTGCCCAAATAGGTGACCGTTATGGCTCATGTGGGGGACCCCTTTGAGCCATACGGGCAAACCCTTTGACAAACTGGTGGCCGGTATGGCTAAACTGTTAACGGTATGAACCCGTTTACTTTCATATAGGCACCAAAAGGTTTTTTTTCAGTAGGGCGTACTTGCAAACGTTTACGTACAGTATCTGAAAGAACTACATAAATACATACCACAAATACAAAAAAAAGATCATGAGCCATTTCACTCTATGAAGAAGACCAACGAAGCTGCTTAGCGCACGACACAGACCCGCACCGAGGAGTCGGAGGAAACTAGACACGCGCGACGGGACCTCCACACCGGGAGAGCGGAAGGAAAGGAAACTAGAGACCCCAAGCGTTTGGAACGACGACAAAAAGAGGGCGGTGAGAGCGTAGACATGGCCGGCGCGGGTCGCATAGCGACAAATCTTTGAGAAACCTTTATTATCTTTCTGGGAGTGTACTGATCTTGAAAATGGTGCCTGTTGATAACTATTCCAGTGAATAGACCTAAAGCTAAATTATCCAAATATCAAGGAGATCGCAGGGAATAGTGTTCCACGCGCCGCACGTGCCGGCGTCTGCAGCAGTAACTGTTCTAAAGCAAAAGCCTAAAACAAATGGCATCTTGCACGCGCGTTCGTCAACGCTTTATTTTGGTTATTAGGGCGAAAGCCTTATAGACCCCTTTCAAAATACGGTACTCTGTTCGCAGCTGTGAAATCCCTGTACAATGGCGGACTAAAACCTCAACGTCACGGCAGACTAAAAAAAAAACACCCATTAAAAAAGGTGATGATCGCAGTGACGTTGCACTTTCGACGCTGTTTGATTGGATGGTCGACTCGTAGTTGGTGACCGCGCCCCGACGTTCGCTATCTTATGGAATGACTTGCACGTTCCTCGATGCAGTCGCTCCGCCATTGTGAAGTGGTTCCGAACCTCTAATATTCGGCACGTGATTTTTGAAAGGGGTTTATATGTCTCATCGTTCATTGGACCTTCAAAGTCCTTGAGTGAAAACAGGTAGGCCACACGAACAGTACCAAAACGTTTACGTGACCACTCAGGCGAATTAGAGGCAATGAAATTAAGAAGGCTTACTAAGCGAATTAAGATGATGACTCAGCACATCGAGAAGGATGACTCAGCACATTACGAAGGATGACTCAGCACATAAAGAGAGATTAATCTGGAAATAACATATGAAACAAATAAAAAGAATGTCAAAAAAGAGAATGTGAAATAAAATAGAACGTGAAACAAAGTAAATCAAGTGTCTCTCTTTAATGCATCGGCGCTTGGGCTTTCGCCTTCCAGTCGTTTTAGGGATAATGTAAGATACCCTGTGAGTTATTTTACTTCGAATCTTTTATACGGGGTGCGTACGCGTGCGGCGGTGCGAGCGCAGAGGTTTTGGTCACGCAAACGAAAAATCCACGGAACTCTAGCCTTCAACATTTACGCTGTAAAAACAAACAAAACAACGAACAAAGCGAACATAAACACCGTGAATCACTGTCAACACCTGAATTACGGACCTGTTGACTGCTGACACAGACTAGTCTACCCTACATTTTAAAGGCTATCATTTGGCTTGTGGTCGCCTCAGCATTTATTAAGGCTCCTTCTCGGAAGTCTGTCGAACGGACAACAGTTTTTCGAAGTGCGGGAAAAACTATCTGTTAGTAAAAAAGCATTGGCGCAGGTAATAATAATTCGGCGCAGTCTCTAGAAGGACGTCCACAAAAGCGGCTCCGATGAGGTATGTTATAGCTATTCCGCATAACGCCGCTCAGGACGAGGCGAGTCATGGTAATTGCGCAACTTTAAAATATTCATTTTATCGTTACTAATTGACTAGTTTAATAGGGTCAATACAGTCACTATAGCTACTGACAGGATTAGAACGGTAGGGCGTGTCTTTTGAGCGCCCGGCCTCAGGAGCGCGCTCCATGTTTCCGGCCATGCTTTGATTTTGCGCGTGCGCTCGAGGTGCGCGAGACGACAAAGCGTTGACAAGGTTAGGAGACTGGTGCTGGAGGCGGGACAACTGAAGCTCCTTCCTGCCGTTCTTACCGTGTCAGTGACTACAGAGGGACTTAGTACAAACTTTTTTTTACATTTTGTCAAGAATATACTGTCTTCCGTAAAGAGTCAACAGAAAGTCTGCAGCTTTTCTACTGATATTTGCTGCGGAAAGACAACTGAACATTTTAAACACGAAGTAAACAGAACGTCCGTGGTATTTTTGATATTACTGTCAACAGAAACTCTGCAGAAAAAAAAATCAACGTTGAGTCAACAGGAAGTCAACATCTTTTCTTTTGACTCAGGCGGCAGAAAATCGACACAAGAATTTCAACACAAAATCAACTGACTTTTGTTGACAGTGTCGGCAGGAAGACAAAGTGAAAAGAAAGTAATCAGAGTCAACTATACAAAAACATGTTTTACGTGAAGAGTAAAAAAAAATATCACGGTGTTACGCGAATTGACATAACCTGACGTCACGTCCCGTTAGATCAATTTATCCGCTAACTTTAGCGGAGAAATTGACGTCCCATGCCGGAGCGTCACGGTGTTCTGGCAGTGTGACGTGATACTATAACGCCATGATGCCAAGTCGTGGTGAGAACCAGTACAAACGTTGTTATATTAACCCAGTTGGTAATATTACGCTTGTGGAGGAACCAAAGTGTCTGGAAGAGAGGCGCAGGTTGTACACAGAGCGACACGGTTAGCGCCAACTTCTATTTTTACGTGAGCTCTCGCGAAGGGGGATACTCTCTCCTTTCCTCAAGCAGCCACCTGTTCTTTGAGGCGCCCTTCAGAAGCTAAACTTTAAAACTGTATTCTACGGAAACGCTCTACAATAAAGCGCCACCTATTTTTTGTATTTTTTTTTATGGACATTGTGCTACAAAACTTGCGTATGCAACTGTAGTAAACATAACAGACATCCCTCCGAGAAACGGTGCAGCATCGAACGACGGCAGACGGGCCGCGGGGAGAGAAGGGGTTGGGTGGGGTTAGGTTAGGTAAGGTTAGGTTTAGGTTAGGTGAAGTTAGAAAGGTGACGTTTATGGGCGGTTCCGTAACTGAGTTAATCTAGTAACGTGAAGCAATACCATGACATCACGTGACGTCCCTTTTTCCGCAAGCAGACACATTTAAGGCCGGTTCTCACATGGAGCGAAGCGCTGATGTAGCGCTCCTCACGTGCCGTCAGCTACTTATCGCCTGCCACGAGCAACAGTTTTTGCGGTGCGATTCAAAGCTGTTGAACGCTCTTGTCAGCACGCGCTTAGCGCGAGGTTAGCGCTACGCTTGCAGCGCTCCGCTGCATGTGTGAACAGGCCTTTAAGGCCTGTTCACACATGGAGCGGAGCGCTACGAGCATAGCGCTAACCTCGCGCTAAGCGCGTGCTGACGGGAGCGTTCACCAGCATTGTATCGCACCGTCAAAACTGTTGCTCATAGCAGACGATAAGTAGCCGACGACACGTGCGAAGCGCTACATTAGCGCTTCGCTGCATGTGGGATCCGGCCTTTATGCGATAGGGGTTTTCGTAGAGAAGAATTACGTGCTTTAAAATGCTCGGGATTTCCATACTCCGCGTTTATTTACCTCTACGTAGCGATAAAGAAGTCCCTTTAAAGGAATTCAAATGGAAAGCAAATTTACATTTTTGGATCATCTTGAGGGAAACCCACGTAAAAAGTCATTCTCCTAGCCAGTGACCCCAAGAACATCCTCAAATATCCCCGGCCTTTCTAAATGAAGCATAAATGGTGACACATTTTGCCCGTATTTTCTATCCCAAAGCATGGTATTGATGTTAGTAATAATTTACGTGCGCCGTGTCCAGTTCGATAGAATGTCCGCGACATTATTCAAGAGCTACAGCTTCGCTGAATTATGCATTATGAAACCTCGTGTTTGATGGGTGGGGCCTAGCGCAACAGCAACGGCCGTTTGCATCGCACACAGACTCCTGCAGTCCATAAATCAATGTGGACGTCCAGAAGCTTCCATGATTGATCCGGGTTGCGCGTCTTATAGCACGCGTCCGGCCTGTCTTCGATTTCAACAGTGAAAATAAGCAGTTTTATTATCATATGTCGTTTTTATTTTTGCTGGCAATTTTACGCTTGTAGAGTAACCAAAGTGCCTAAAAGGTAGGTGCAGCATGAACACTGCGCTACGCTGTTAGCGCCAAATTTTCTTTTTATTAAAAAAGAAAGACTGTCGTTAGAGCTACTACTCTGGTGAAATACGTGTTTACTTAGGGCACTAAGCTAAACAGTTAAGTGGGGTTATTGCCAATAATCTTTCGAAGTAAAGCGCAAAAAATTAAAGACGTTTACAACCCTCCGTAATGTGGAATAAGAGCGCAGCACTTGAGGAGGAGGAGGGGAGGGGAGAGTAGACCCCCTCCTCCTCCGTACCCTCTCCTCCTCCCCTCTTCGTCTCGTACTCCACCTCCACCTCCATCTCCTCCTCCTCCAATTTAGTTTCGCCGCTAAATTGAGAGGGGAAGGTGACGTCACATGACTTGGTCTCACGTCACCTATGAACAAATTCAGTTCGTCCGCTAGATTTAGCGGGAAAATTGACGTCACGTGACCTCAAAATCAATTCGATTCCCTGCTAAATTTAGCGAGGAATTGAATTGGTGTTGAGATCCCGATAAATGTGGCGGGAAATTAAATTGGTGTTGAGGTCACGTGACGACCATTCTTCCGCTAAACCCAGCTGAAAAAATGAATTTGTCCGCAAAGCCTAGTGGAGATACTTAATTTTCACGCTAAACTTAGCGAAGAAGCTTATCTGATGTTGAGGTCACGTGACGTAAACTTTCCCGCTAAATTTAGTGCTGTTACGCCGACGCCGACGGCGACGCCGACGCCGCTCAACCCGGAAACAACGCCTACGAGCGGGGCTCTAAAAAAGTTCCGATTTTGTGTTTGCACTAACTGTGTCGCACAGTGTGCGAGTGTAAAGCCCCTCTATACACAAACTCCACTCTGTTACGTCACGGCGCGGTGGTGGCGCGTCGAGCGAACTTCTTGTCTGGGGCTGTGGGCGGAAGTCACCATGCGCGACGTGCATTCCTGCGTTGTTTTGAAAGTGACCAGACGAAAACCTGCCTTCTCGTCACAACGCCGAGACTGGGGCTGCACCAAAAGAGTCCAGAAAGGTTTGAAGGTCAGTTTTCATGTGCTCGGTACGTCGAGAACGTGGATATGTGCCGTGAAAAGGGAAAACCAGACGCCGTCGGACCACGATTGTTTGAGCGGGAAGCAGTCGTGCAGTTCTCTTCGTGTGCTCTTTCGAAGTTTGGGAGGGAAGCACCTAGCTGAGTATCGAGATTTGTGTTTGTCCTTTTTTTTTTCTTGTTCCTTTCCTCCAGGGAATATTCTTGTCATTCTTGCCCAGCTCGCTTGCACCTTTGCATGTAATTGTATTGTCATTATAAGCACTTGTGGGTTGAATTCATGGCTACTTGTGGTCATCAGATTTATTTGTTTTGTTCCAAGTTAAACGCTTGAAGACTGTCAAGTTCTACGAACCACCTGCGGACCACGTTTAGTGCGTCTTCAAGTTCAAACGGCCACTGCTCGTTCCAACTATCGTCTACTGTTTCAGACGTTTCTGCTTGTCGTCTGCTCTTTGAGACAACGACGGCCCGGACAGCAAACGTTGGCGCGGTAATTGCGATAAGAAGTAAGTGCAGGCCTCAATATACTTTTAAGTTTAAAGGTTGGTTGGGGTAAGCAGGCTCGATGTAAACAGTAGATACAAGGGGATGTTGGTCATTGTTACAAGTGGCCATCATCGACTCGTTATTCCTGATTCACTTGGTCCAATTCTGCTTGCGATTTTCAGTATCGACGTCGACCAGCTCAGCTACGGTTCACACTTTTGCAGCCGGAGCGACGTCGCGACTGAAAATTGCGAGCGGAATCTCATCATGCGAATTCCATTCTGAAGCGTCCATACTGAGGCGTCCACGCGGAATGAATCACCGCATGTTACATTATTCCCCTAATGTGTTTGCGGTGTATCGAGCCTCGGTAAGTTCGCTGAGGCAGCTCAAGTAGTCAGATATTGCTAGGAAGATGAAGAATCAACAATTCCAACGCGAAAAAGAGCACGAGGACTCACGCCGACGCCGACAACATCGCATTTCAGTGGTTTATTTATTGGCGACGGCGAGCTTCTTGCCCACACTCCATTGTGCATGCGCGGCGCTGGTGGTGTCCGCTAGGGGCGCTCCGGTTTGTTTCTAAACTTGAATTGGTCTATACTGAAAGTAGCGCCATTGACAGATCCTTCGACACACTCTCACCGTCTAAAAATATCCTCCTCCTCCTCTTCAAAGTTCCCCTTGCCACTACTCATTGGCCGAGCATCCGTCCGGTTTCGGTTTCCCACTTCCGTACGGCATTTGTGCACTCCCGTGTCACGCAGTCACATTCTCCAGCAGCGTAAACGAACACCTCCTAGCCAAGGAAGGCCTCAGTGCTCTTCCCGCATTGCAGAAAGAGAAGGGAATTCGGGGCCGCTCTAGAGCGCGGAGAAGAAGGCAACACTCCTGCATTTACCGTCATAGCAACGAGTTATTATTGATGCAAGCGCGTGTTCATTACCTTAAATGTGAAGTGTGCACAACATTCGGGTTAGGAAGCTGATTGCTGATGGGATAGCCATATAAACTATATTATTTCAAACCTAGCTCGCGTGGTAGGGATTGTGAAACGCTACCATTACATATTGCCAACAAATGTGAAACTCTCGATCTATAACTCATTGTTTTACTCCCACTTAGCCTACTGCTACCTCGTTTGGGGTGCATCAACATTAACTAATATTGAAAAACTGTTCGTACTACAAAATAAAATACTCGGAGGTGTAGGTAATGTATCTTTTGATTTTCACACTGCTGAATTATTTAAAACCTATAGGATAATTCATGTTCACAAATTGTATTCATATCGACTTTGTACCAGTTTTAAGAGTGAAAGAATAAAGGGCACACGTTTCTTAGAAAAGCTTGAATTGTTGAAGGAAAATTCACGAGTGTATTCTACTCGTCACGCGGAGAAGTGGAAGATGTTTACTCAGCAAACGAACTATGGCTCTCAGATGCTTCAGTTTACTCTTCCAAATTTGTTAAATACTTTTTGCAGTAGTAATGTTTCCCTCGAAAAATTGACTTTCAAAGACTTGCGTGGATATTTTTGTACATATGATGCATTCTTTTCATAAAATGTTATTTGCTTTGTTTTTCTGTTAACAATACCTTCAGCTGCTACTTGATGTGATTTTCATCTTTGTTTCTCGATGCTTGCCGTTGACCACTGTAAGGGAACCGAGGACCAGTCAAGCTGCATATCGCAGCGTTTTCCCTCGGTCTTCCCCATCAAGATTGATGGAAATAAAGATAATAATAATAATAATATTATTATTATTATTATTATTATTATTATTATTATTATTATTATTATTATTATTATTATTATTATTATTATTATCATCATCTTAGAATGGAAAATTATTGTTGCATAAAATCATTGAAGTAAATTGTAAGAGCCAGGTAGGCTTATAACGAGGTTTCGAGATTTATAGGGCAACCTTTTAAGACCGAAATGAATGATGTAATTATCTCCGCAAGATGGATCTTTTGTAAAGAATACTTGCCAAGATTTAATGATATTGAATGATTGAAAACAGCATTGCACATTACAGTACCAACAAGGTAGACGTAGTAAATGCATCTAATCACGGCATTTTTGGATGAAACAAACGCAGCATTATATTAAAAGCAAAAACTGATTGTTTTTGTTCCTGTTGGTCTACATCTCGTTTCACCTTCAGTCAAGACGCAGCCGAGGCTACGAGTTGATGGGACCAACCGGAAAGCATCAAAAGCGCTCAGTCATGGTGCTTGTCATCTTTA
Source organism: Ixodes persulcatus (assembly GCA_013358835.2). Lineage (NCBI taxonomy): Eukaryota > Metazoa > Arthropoda > Arachnida > Ixodida > Ixodidae > Ixodes > Ixodes persulcatus. The sequence continues at coordinate 726,495 of JABSTQ010009438.1, read as the reverse complement.
TGTGCTTGTTTCATCGTCGCTGAATAATCGTCAAGAGAAAAGTCTAGTGACTTGCACTTTTGATCCTGCTTGGTTGGTCCCATCATCTCGTAGCATCGGCTGCGTCAGGGCTTAAGCTGAAAAAAAAGCGTAGGGTTGCTGCTTGTGCAAGAAATTCACATAAGCGAGAGTTTCGGAGTTAATGGGGCGATCTTGTGCTCAAAAATAAAAAGGGAACAGAACAAAGCAGAGCGTCGTGGGCGTCGTCGGCGTGACAACAGAGTCGAACGCTGGGGCGAAACTGGCTCCGGCTTGCCACGCGGAGCCCTTTTGTACACGCGTGGGCTTCGGGAACCATCGGTGTTGAAGGTTCTGCGTGTCGGACATTCTATCCTCGAATCAGCAACACGGTTCTCTAATTTACCAGAACATTACGTTAGAGTCAACAAAAATGCGTCTTCGCGGCCAGGAATCGAACCCTGGCTTTCTGCGCAGAAGGAACGCGCGATAGCCGTTAGGCCACGAGCGCGCTGCCTGCTTGGTCACTATTGCGCGGCAACATGCAAGTAACATCACATCAAGTTATCTGTGTCTGGCAGCTATCAGTTCAACGAAGACTCTAAAGATCTCTCCTGGTAAAATAATAAATTAATTGTCATCTCCAATGGCTATCTTCCGTGGCATCTGCTTTTAGGTAAGTTAACGGAGGAATAGACATTAACAAATAAATCCACCCTAAAAACTGCTTTGAATAATGTTCTAGAACAAAAAGTTCGTACTAAAACATGACACACTTCATAGCACAGGTTGACTTGTGGCGGTGCCGACAACCGCCATCGGCAGCCGGGGCCATAGCCTTCCCCCTCCACCATCTTTGCATCGCGAGTAGCAAGCGCCGAGGACTTCTTAGTGTATGAGATGTCGCGTAAAAGCGGTGATTAGCGGAAGGGCAGCCCAGGAGGCTCTAATGTCGAAACGAACGAGGGAGAGACTCGCGGGGAGGAAAAAACGAAACACGCTTACAAGTCTCTGTAATGCGAAATTTGAGCGCAGTTCTTGAGGAGGTGGAGGGGAGGCTACGGAGGGGGGGTATGCCCCTCCTCCTCCTCCGTAACCTCCCCTTCTCTACTTCTCATCTCCTCCTCCTCCTCCATCCCCTCCTCTCGCGTCCTCCCCCAATTAAGTTTCCCCGCTAAATTTAGCGGGAAAAATGACGTCACATGACTTGGTGTAACGTCACCTACGAACAAATTCAGTTTCTCCTCTAGATTTAGCGGAAAAATTGTTTCTCCTCTAGATTTAGCTTTCAGCTTCAGTTTCTCCTCCAGATTTAGCGGGTCTAAGAGAGAAGCTGAATTAGTCCGCTAAATCTAGCGGAGTAACCGAATTTCCCCGCTAAATTTAGCGGGGAATTGAATTGGTGTTGAGTTGACGTGAAGTCAATTTTTCCGCTAGATTTAGAGTGGTTACCCCGACGCCGACGCCGAGGCCGCAAAACACGGAAACGCGCGGCTAAGAGCAGCGCTCTAAAACGAGCGATAGATTTTCGAGGGAAAGAGGGCAAAGGCGGTACGTGCAGACACCACCTTCTCTATACTAGTGACCACCCCAAATGGATGCGAGCGAGCGCGCACCTTCGACGAGAGGCCGCCGCAGGCGCTAAAACTCGATCCATCCTTTGTGCGGCGTGGGCAGCGCCCGCAGCATATCGTGCGTTTTGTAACGCTGGTATTGGCCCTGCCGGTAACGTATTTATGAACGATTTTAATGGCCAGATGTGCGTTGACTGAACGATAGTTATCGGCATGGTTTTCTGTGCCAGTAGGGCGAATACAATGCCGACTTCGGAGAGGAAGTTAAAAAGATATGCACCTGAATACCCACGCCTTTGCAAGTCGCGCGAGGGGACTTCGACGGTAGCTGTATTTCACGAATTCTCAGCAGTTATTTATAATACCCCTTCCTCCAGCATTCCTGAAGTTGAAAGCGACACCCTCATGATATTATGGAAAAAAATAATCTCGCTCTGAGTAGATTGGAGTTTAAATTTACGCATCGTAGTGGCATTTCATTAAAGTTCATCATGGGTGACTATTTAGTTTGTCTCTCAAGCTGGAAATACTTAGGAGTCTGATCTTTAACAATGAGTGAAATATTTATTTTTTCTGACCTCATGCCAGATTTTTAACTAGGGTGACATCTGAGAGTTTTTCAACTGGATTCGCCGACGGTTGAGAACCTGCGCCGTTTTTCCTTCCTCAGGACGCGTCTGTAGCTGCGACTAAAATCTTTAATTTGTATTTGGTTAACATATAAATATATGCGAAGTCCACATATATGGCAAGTTCAGGAAAGTAACTATTGGCTCAAAAACGCAATATTACTAATAAAATGGGCTAGAACGCTGAAGATGCAAAATTATGTGTAATCAGCAAAAAAGTATAAAAAAGTGCGATTAATCGAGCGAAAAACACGATTTTTTAAACTAACCACGCAAAAACTCGGTTTACAAAAACCTAAAAAGCCCGCATGAAATGACGGTCGTGACGTACAAACATGAGCATGAGTCCTGTTAAGTAGTATGAACGGAATGGTATACGCCGATGAGAAGTGACCCTCTCTAAACTCAAAGTTTTCTGCCGTGCGCATGAAAGAAAGTTATTAATTTAATTTTACTATCATTATAAGTTCACGCGTTAAGCAGGCACTTCAACTGGCTTGGCTTTTCTGCGTTGATTCGTTGCTTCATATGTAACCATCTACTGCCTCCAGGCGCTGGGAATTCTTGTGGGCTTGGGGCGAAGAGTATATCGTGTACATTTAGAATACACTATTATCATGCAGGTCTAAATTAAGATTCAGCGCTTCAAGAAGAAGTAATAGCATTCTTCTTTCTAATGAGTAGATGATTTTAGAAGCATATTGTAGGGACATTTATATTTTGGTTTATGTCGATTTTTCAATTTTCTTTTTTCTTTGGAAGGTAATTGAACGACGCGTAGTGCTGTGCACCACGGTACGGCTCAAGCCACTGAAAGGAGGAAGCGGTACGCAGCTCCGGTTATCGGCAAATTGCAACGCAGTGATGAGCAATACTCAGAGAATATGAATGTTCCTCCTAATAAAACAATATCAAAAAGAAAGTGATATGTGATTTGGGCTCTAAGAGTAATTATGTATTCGCAGACAACCTCACATACACTGGCATAAATCTCACTTGATACGCGAAAGTGGTCTGCTGCAGAGTACCCACGGCTATTAAGAGGTTCGAGTTTGAGTGCCACCTACAGAAAAGCACAGACTGCAGCGGGAGCAGTTCGTGCGCGTCATCTGAGCGCTCCCCACAGGGAGCGCTCAGGGGACGAAATCGTTAGTATAGAGTAGGTCGTGCTTTACGTGTAGCGAAGCTTCATGCGAATGTACTCCGATGACCATCTAGGTGAGCCCTAACACACAGGTAAGCTTGTCAAGCGCAAACAAGGCCGTCACAGCGCGTTTACACTCCGACGCCGAGTGTGGAAGGCGGCGTAGTGCGGAGAACAAAAATACTGATTGGTCGCAATTATGAAGTTCCTGCTGGCTGGCCAATTAAAACCGCACGTTGTGCGCAACACGGCATTTGATGCGTTAAAAGTTGGAGCGTATAACAGAACGTTTAGTTAATAACTCTGTTCATGGATGCCGTGTGTGCTTAGCGTTTCTTTTTGCATTCACCCAGGTGCTTGCGGCTTTTGGGAAGAAATCACCTGTTTTGGAGCACTTCCCCCATCGAAGTAAATACAAAAAATCTGATCTAATTCGCGCAATAAACTTAATAAAACCTGCACAATTTATAGGAGTCTTACATTAACTCTTACGTGATATTATGTGATCTCACATGTTTACAGTCCAGAAAGATTCATATAGGGCGGTCTCATAAAACGCGTTTTCATTTCCGCAATTTTCCCATCAGCGTCCATCACTTTCCCCATTGGTATGCGTGCAGACGATTAGCTATTCACGACTTTTTGTTTTTGCCACTGGTGAAGCGCGCAAGCATCGCGAATGACCTGGTTGGCGAAAAAACTCAGTAACCGTGTGCAGGGACGCAGTTGGGCCACATAAACTCATGCTTAATACATACGGCAAATTTACATCACATGGCGTCCGGCGAGATTTCTAGCCCGATATGTCAAGTAAGACCACCCTTGAACCTTTTTTTTTTTGCTTTGTCCTTTGGATACTTGGTGAGCTGGGACGATTGCTATCACTCGGCTTCACTCGACGTTCCCAGCGCGACACTGCTTCCGCAAACAAGCGATCGCCGGATGTTTCTATTTTGTTTCTTATACTCCAATCAATACTTCTCGTGTTTTGTGAAGGGCTCATTTGGGGCAGTAAAATAGGTGGCACAATGTAATGATCTTTTAAAATAGAATTAAAAAATGCGTACTTTTGGCTAGTGCCCGGAATATGTAGTGGCAGTTTTCACCTTTTTGTTTCCCAGACGCAGACGCAGCGTTTCCTCGCCCGCTCAAGTTCTTTTGCATCCTCACTGACTGCAGTTGATGGTGTAATCGGCGACATAAGCGCACATTGGATGGTATTCAATTTTGTTTTATCATACTTATGTAAATTACTTCGCAAATGTAATTTCATTTCGCTTACAAGAATTTTGTTCTGAAATTAGGTTATTGCAAATACAATGAGTAGCACACACGAAGTAATGAATTACAATCATAATTTACTTTCAAAAAGTAATAATTGCTTCGCAATTACTTTCATTTGAGAGCTACCCGACTTCAGCGACGATAATATGATAGGGTCTTTTAGCACTAAAATGTATTTGTCTATTCTTTGTTTAACCGTTGAGGACTCAGTATAGGCATATTAAATTTAACATTCATCATATTTTGTGACTTTGTTTCAACCACATTATCACTAAAATGAAATGGAGTCCTAGTTGTCCTTTTACCCCGTCGTTGTTCATGGTTGCAGGTGTGATGCCTGCACACCTTGCTTTCGTGACACCAAAATTCTAGGGGGGCACAAAGAGCATATTTGGGAGGCAAATCGTCGAGTCATTTGTTATGGATGCTGTTTGCAACAATATTTAGGCTTCTTCACTCTCACTAGCGAAACCAGAAGATGAATTTCTTAATGCTGAACTTACCAATACTGCTTCATACTCCGACGGGATACCGTGTTTTTTTAGCTTTTTAATCACATTTTTCAAACACACACAATTCATGTATTATTGTTTTATCCCTCTTCCCGTCTGACATTTCCCCTTTTTCTACAATTTTGATCCCTCTCCTTTTAAGATTTGTTGAGGCCTTTGGGGGGGGGGGGGGGGGGCTGTTCTGTTTTGTTCTTGTTGCTGCTATACTTTTTGTCAGCTTAAGTCCAGACACAGCTGACGCTGCGAGGCGAAGGGACCAATTAATCAACGTCTAACGCGCAAGTCACTACGCCTTTTCGGTTTACATATGATTGGTTCAGCAATGATAGAACACATGCAAAGAAACATGACGAATAGAATTATAGGGAGCTTTTGACGTTCTCTGATTGATCTCATCAACTCGTAGCGTTGGCTGCTTCTGGACTTAACGTGATACGAAGTGCAGGTGAAAGATATCGTGTTGTCTGCTCGGTCCAATTTGTTTATTCTTTAGCGTGTAAAATTATTCATACTTGTCGGTAATGTTGTCTCCTGTCCTCCCCAATCTCGGGGTGTTATGCTGTTGTTTTCAACCATCACTAGCTCGTTTGCGCTCTAACTGTTTGTCCATTGCTACGAGTCATTTGTGTTATTAGTTTGCAACGCCACTAAGGTCGTTAGTGCTCCTTCCATCTCTTCGGATGAAATGAAACGTGATCGTTCCGTGTTAATAGGCCTTGAATGAACCTAATGGAGGTTTAATTCTGAACTATTTTGGAAATCTTTACTTGACGAGGTGTGATAAGATAATCTATGAACAAATACCAATCGCATGATTTTTTTGTATCGCTATTTTGTCAGTATGAGGGAGCTTTACGTAGGGCATCTTTTTTTCCCTCCCCATGCGCTGTGGGACTGACAGTTGTTCAGTTGTCTGTGAGCGCAAGGCGCCCCCCTGTGCAGTCCTGAATCATTTGATGCGCCGTGAGTAAGAGGAAGCTCAAACATGACATAATTATAAAGTAAGTTTAATTGTAATAAAACTGTGCAATTACTGAGGCACAGAAAGTAGTTGCATTGCAACTAAAACTACTTTTAATGAAAGTAACTTATAAAAAGTACAAGTTTTTTATAACAGCAAAATAAACTACAGTAATTATATGACTGTAGTTATTACAACCCAAGTATCATTTTGTACACCCACCGGTCATTATTCACTCTTAGAACGAGTCTAAGCGCGAGAAGCAGGTCGTTCTTCTGATAATTGTAGTGACATAAGCCAATCGCGTATGGTTTAGCGATGCCATAAATACGTATAAACTTGCATGCAGACAAAACTAAAATGGTACTTTTTGTAAAATTGTTTTGTCACAAAGTTCAGCCTTAACGCTTGTGCCATTGATGGCTCTAATCAAAGTCTATATGGCGGGTCACATTGACCAGTAAAATCGGCGCGAGTACACTCACCATCCATGTCACTGTCAAGCGTTTCTTTGACAACCCACGTAGAGCCAACGAGACGAATGGAAGTTACATAAACGTATTTAGGTAGTTCCACATAGACAGAGCCATTAGCAAGTTGATCTTTTCCACATTTTATTTTCGTCGCCTCATTTGCACGCAATAGTGACAGGAGATGTTATATGAACCATTGTGTTCAAATCACTGACGTAGACGTTTCTGGGGAGCTCCGTCAAATCTTCGACTGCCTCGAAATTTCAAGCAAACGTTGAAAGGTCAGAAGGTCTAATCCGGCGATTGCTAGGAGCGTCTATACAGGTCATGTATATGTATCATTTATATGACAGCGAAATAAAGCGTTAGACCTATTTTGTTCTCAGTAAATATCTTTATTTTTTTTTCTATGGAGTGGAGTCTGTGGTATCTAAAACCTTATTTTTTTAAATGCGCGGCGACAGGCAATAGTAGCTTCCGGCTGTCTAAAAAGTCATCGTACAGGAGCGCGCATATGTAACTCCATCAGGAAATTAGGATGGTAACCCGCAGAGGCGTCACCCCGTAGAGTTTCGTGGTTCCTCCAACAGTTACATATAGTTTTCGTAGCAAGCGTCTGTTTTTTTTTTTTTTTTTTAAATCATTTAATACCTACATAACAGCGAAAAGCGGACGCTGTCCGTCTACGGACAAAGCAGTGACAAGGGGAAGCAAACCGCGTAGAGAGGAGGAGGGTAGCGAAGGACAAAGGCGAGAGGGAGGTGACGTCACGGGGCGCAAGCCAATGCGCGCGCGGGAAACCGATGGACAGCGAAAGCAACGTCAGGCAAGCGGAAGCCGCTGCTTAGCATGCAAGGAGGGCGAACAAAACACAGGAGAGAAAGAAGCGCCTAGCCAACACCTCCTAGATAACAAAGCCGTAGCGATGATAGAGAGGTCGTGATCAGTGAAGGCCATCGCTGGTCACAGATTGGACACGACGATTGCGTCAACGTTCGGCTCAAACTTGACTCGAAGCAGACAGCTGACGCAGGACTCGTTTTCCATTTTCGTCCAGCGTTCGCCTTCTCTGACGACGCCATCTCATTCAGCATTACGGGTTTTGTTATCTAGGAGGTGTTGGCCTAGCTCAGCTGTCCGAAATGCGGCGCAAGAAGCGGCATGCCGACTCGGGTCTGCGTGGAACAAAAGCTGGGTCGAAGCGGGCTTCGCCGAAAACAATTAAAGATCCATTGGTGTATACCTAGGGAATGCGTTGGCATATGACCATTGGGAAACGTTACACACGTCCCCCTTCGGGAAACGCTAACGCCGACCCCGTAACGAAGCCAAAAAAGTGGCAGCAAGAGAGTAAGCAAAAGAAAAAAAGCCATAAGAAAAAGCCGAAACAGAAAAGTAAAAGGGTCAGCGTTAGCGTTTCTCAAAGGGACACGTGTGTGGCGTTTTCCAAGGGTAAAGCTAACGCATTCCCTAAGAATTAACCAATGTATCTTGGTTTATTTGTTTCAATGACCCTTTCATTTGTAAAGTTGTCAGAAAGAATGCATGACACGTAGGTTTTATGTTGGTTCAAGAATACTTGACTGAATGTCACGTGTAATATTTTTTATTTTTTTTTTATTTTGGACGTTGAAAATTATCTTTGTATTTGTTTTTATAAATAGTCATGCGTAGCCTTGTTGAGTGAATTTAGTGCCTGTCCTCAAAATATTAATACAAGTTATGACTCTTTGAAATAGGTATACAAAATATTTCTTAATGGAAATTAGCATTATTTGTAAAATCACCGAGCTTTATACCGAATAGAAATTGGCGATTTAAGATAATTCACTTCCAGTAAATTTAACGTATATAATCGAGAAAAAAAATTAAATCAAATTTGCAAGCGTGTATTTTAAAGAGGAGGACGTCGACATCTGAACTGCTGCTTTTGCGCTCGGAAGATGTTTTGCTTCGTCTGAATCATGAGACGATGGAGGATAACGAAGGGACCGCAGGCCATGCTATGTTATGTGCTCCTCGTTCTCTTGTTTCTTCCTTCTCGGGGTTTGAACAATGTAGTTCTTTGATGAGTTTGTCTGCGTGCCTTCAGTACTGCCATGTTTTAAACGCAACATTGATAGGGCCAGCGTTTAGGGTTTTCATTTCTGCGGGTGTAGCCTCGATGGCGGCACTTTGTCGCGTGACCCTGGGACGCAACCCAAACGTGTTCAAGGTGAGTAGAATTTATAGGTCCTCTGGAGAAGTTCCGGGCTAAGATGCGCGGAGACAGAAGGATCTACTAAATAAAATCGCACCGTTTTCCTGGTGCCACAAAGTTAGGTACAGCGGAAGCTGCACTTCTAAAGCACAGTGCAGATGCTCGCAGGTTTACTATCTATGACTCGACGGACTGATAAGTGCTCGGAATTTGGCACAGCTTACAAAAAAAAGGACTACTTGCACTTTAACTCTCTTCTGAGCGGGTGGAGTTTTGCTTTAAGGATACCAAACAGTCACGCCTGCAAAGACCATAAAATACTTCCATGCTCCTAATACGGTGTGTTGCTGACGTAGTCGAACGTGTTTCCATCAGCGAATCATTGAAGCGCCAATGGACCTTTTCCACATACCGACGGCACCAGGCGGTGGCTGCACGAACTAAAAATCGTGGAAGTGACCTACCTGCGCTACCAATTGATAATGGGAGCTACGCTACCAGTTTCTTCGCTCTCTGAGCAGCGGCGCGTGCCCAACGCGACTTTAAAGAGGGGCACCCGTGGCATCCACATCCAGACGTCGTGTTTTGCTTTCCGTCCACTTTCTTTTTTTGTGTAACGCAATTATATGTATGCTGAAATTACGCGTTCTACTCGTTGATTCACAGCGTCCTTCCGAATTTCCTAGATTTCTGGTACCGACTTCCTCCGCTTGGCATCGGGCGCTCGCGCGTGCGCAGAACGCTTCTCGGAAAAGGTCCATTGAACACTGGTCTCAGCCGAACGCTGACTTAGACCTCATGTCAAATTTGTGCTCGATGCTCGATTGAGCTAGATGACCTAAATAATTCTGTTCGCAGGGCTATGCAGGTAAAATACCGGGCTGATTGTTAAGCCCCCCCCCCCCCCCCCCCCCCCCCATCGTCCCCGCCCTAAACTCCAGAGTTCGTTATCTTCGCAAGGGATATAGCGCATATTTCTCTATCAAATCTAGGAGTTTAAATAAGTTGAACGTTTATGAGCTTGAGAAACAAGTACAACTCCAGTGGGCTTATAGTTTCTATGAATGTAAACCATAGTCCGTAATCGCTTAAAGGGAGATGCGGGTAACAAAACGGCGCTATTTTGCTACAAATGTGGCTTCGGGTTTTAGAATGTGTTATTATCCTTGCATTTTCATGTTTTATGTATGAGCAAATATAGATCGATTATGGTTGCGAAATTATTAGATTCGCATTTGAATTCGTCCTGGCGACCCACAAAGGCATAAATACGATCCATGTTCGTCTGCACGGTTCTTCAAATTGCGACGTCGACTGCCAACACAATCATTTCGAGAAGTAGGCCAAGGCATTTCCTCTCCATACCAATCTTTTGTAGCTTACATTTCTCAAAAGATGTAATGAATCGTTTTTTTTTTCTTTTCCCTCTGCGAAAGAGTGCTGCTAAAGATCTATTGTAATGTTAAAACGCATTTTTTTCTTTCAGTTTTCAGACATTTTTGGCAGTTTGCACGCAAGAATTTTTGTTTTTAATATTGTCCTTAGACAACCAAGTTTGGAATGCATAAGCTTGAGGATATGCAGAACTATCAAGGTTTAATTTGAATGTAATTTTTTTTATTTTTACAAAAACCTAAAAAAATGTAAAATAAATTTGTTAGCCATTAGAAAAATGGCGTTTTGGCGCTTTTTCTTTATTTTAAAAGAAACGAGTTCTCGCACACATTATTTTTGTTGTTCATTATTCTCAGTGGTTTAAAAGAAGGGAAGTTAGCATATTTTCTAAGTTACTTTAAGTGCAATGATGTGCCCAACGTGCAGAGATGAACATGTTTTCTTTTGCACAATCATTGCATCCAAAACAAAAAAAGAAGTATCAAAACTGTACTTCGCGTCACCTTAAGTTCATACGCGGCTGACACTACGAGCAGCATGAAACCAATCAGACACCGTTAAAAGTGCACCGTCATGTTTCATATTTCCTCATGTGTCTGTGCGTGTTTTATCGTCGCTGAACCAATCATAAGCAGAAAAGGCCCAGTGACATGTGCCTTTGACACTACTTGATTCGTCCCATTATATCGTAGCGTCGGCTGCGCCTGGATCTAAGCTGTAACAAAGTAAAACCTCAGGTTTACGACAATAACATCACGCACAATAAACTGTCAAACTTCCTTCAGTTATCGAAAATCATAAAAAAAAATTTTTTGTTGATGCATGTTCCTTAAGGCCGTATACCTTTGAGGAAAAAGTGGGACAATCCTATCCGGCAACACGAGGAAAACGTGTTTCCAGCGACCCTGTCACATCGCGGCAACAGCAACAGTCGGGCAACATGTTGCTGCCATCCCGGCAAACCGTTTTGGCGAATTCATTTTCCGACCACCTTAACACACCACGCTGACGGCGGGCCCAACACGGGGAAGGCTCCGCCATATTGATTGTTTACATTCGTTCGTGTGCGGCGCGGCGTCACTGGAAATATGACTATACGAAGTGCCAGTGCGTTCGAAGGCCGAAAATTACCACGGGACGACATCAAGCAGTGACTGTGATTAGAAAACTTTACACCGCGAGTATTTTGCAGTCTTTAATTTTTCAAAATATTATTCATTGGTTGACAAAGCAGATAGCCGTTACCAAGGAAAGTCAGATGGCTGATGTATGTTCTGGATTTATGCCACCATATGAGGTGTGTCTGTCCTGTTATTTCATGCAATTCCAACTTCTAATGTAAAATTGAGCTAGCACCGGTCGCACCCGAAAGCGTATTTTGTAGCGTGTTGTTAAAGGGAGGCTAAACCGAAACTTTAATTTCAAAATGCAACGCGGCAGCGCTAAACGGGGCGCAACAAACCCGAAACGTCACTCATAAAGCGATATCTCCAACGGATGGTCGTATTTTTGTGAAAGAAGAGCGCCCTTGAACAAAACCAGAAAGGCCCGTGACGTCGCGATCCTCGTTTCCTCCTCCTCTCGCTTTGACTCCGCGAGGGCGTGAAGAGGGAAGGAGGCAAGGCCGTTTCCCTCCTCCTCAACAATTCTGCAGGAAACGCCACGTCGGGATTCTCACTCAATCGCATCCTCATTTTACAAACATACGGCCATCCGTTCGAGATATCGCTTTATGAGTGCTGTTTTGGGGTTTGTGGACCCCCGCTGAACACTCCTGCTACCCTATTTCGTGAAATCCAAATTTCCCTTCAGCATTCCTTTAAGCTGAACTGAGAGTCCTTAAAATCTACGATACCGACACGATCGACCTTTTTAACAATCGGTGGAATAAATATTTGTCAATGCTGTCTATTTTTCTCCCGCCTGCTATGTGATCACTTCATTCCCCAAAACTTCCTGGGAATTTTGAAACAATTCATGCATTTCTTAGCGGTTGTTTTTAACTTCCAAGCATCAACAATCATGATCAGAGCGGTCGTTCTAAAGCTTAGATTTTTTAATATTTGATTTCCTGGATTATTTTTATTATACTTCGTCAGCGGGTGAGTAGGCATGCCATTTTATGTCGCTAGTGGTAATATCAGCTGGTCTCTCGGCGGTTTTAATTTCAAAAGCAGTATGAACATTCACGACCGTAGCTATGACCATTTTGACAACCGCATTCTGTAACTACGCGTTAAAAACATTCACCAAAAATTTTGCCTTAATTATTGTTAAATAACGTTTACCAACTCTTTATTTGAATAAGACGTGATTGATAGAAAACTAGCTTCTCAATCGAAGCTATCTGTGTTGTCGTGTTGCCGGCCGGAAATTCGCTCTGCCAGCGATTAGGGCAACAAATGTTGTCCAACACAGGTTGCTGCTGTTTTTGTTGCCGAAAGTTGTCATACCGAGGCAACATTGTCGTTGTCGTTCATGTTGTGCTGCTTTTGTCGCGATGTGGCAGAGTTGTCGAACAACACGACGATTGAGCAACAAGTTGCCCGACTGATCGACAACATCTTGTGCTGCTGTTGCCTTCGTTTGGCCTCAGTCTGACAGCGCCTTTGAGAAACGCAATTGTTTCGTCATCCGTTCTTTGGAATTCTTCTCCACGTATGCAGCTATCTAATTCGCTCTAGAGAAATATAATGTGATGCTTGGAAATCGCCAAAGCCCGCGTTTTTAAATACCTGGTGACTATAGCAGAGCGACAACTCGACTTTTCAAACCTTATAAGTTCCCGCAATCGACAAATCTGAGCCGGTTTCATGGGTTATAAAACAATTCGGTAACTTCTTAGTTTTGAAAGAGTATGGAATCTGATGACAGCGTAGCGATTTCCTTATTTTATTTGGGCTGGGGATCTAAAACGCCAAATTCAATTATATTTCATTTTTGCGTTTTGATTTGAATATTTTTTTTGGGTGTACAGAATTTCCAAGGCTTCACTCAAACACTTAAGTTGGAGTTTGTGCAACGACGCTACGTAAGAGTTGTGCACAATCGCCACAATAAACGGATGTTTTTTTTTATTACTATGTGCGTTTTTAGCAACTCTTGGTCTTTCGCCTCTTTCGAATAAACGTCTAGTTCCCGATATGGTGTTACAGTATAAGGTGCTCAACCTTGTTATTGATTTTTCCCTTTTACCAAGTAGAATCTCAATCCATGTTCTCCGACAACAAAATATATCCGCGGCTTTTTTTATTTCCTCTTCCGTCTTGGAATGTGGCCCTCCATTCGTACAAATGCAGCAGGTCGGATAGTTTCAACGCGGACTTCACTGGTATTTCTGAGGAAGTTATGGGGAATGTACTGCAGATTATTACTAGCTATACTTTATTTTACCTCAAGCCTAGGAAGAGCCGACGCTACAAGCTAATGGGATTAATCCGACAGCCTCAGAAGCTCACCATTCCGGTGTTAGTCACGTTTCTTTACGTCTTTTGTCATCGCTGAACCACTCATAAACAGAGAAGACCCAGTGACTTGCACTTTTTACGCCGCTTGATTAGTCGCATTAGCTGGTAGCGTCGGCTGCCTCTGAACTTATAAGCCGAAACGAAGTATAGTCTCTTTTTTTTTTGTCTTTCGCTTAACCCTCCTTCGAAGGCCTGCCAGCTCTTCGAAGGCACAACCAATTGATTTACTAAACGATTGATTAATTGATTGATTTGCTGATTGACTGACTCATAGATAGGTAGATAGATAGAGAGATTGATAGATCGAAACAAATCGGGCATAGTGAACGTGCCGGCATTACTGCGTTTTTTTGTTTGTGCGTGATTGGCTTCGCCGATGATGGCAAATCCAAAATGGCGATAAGCGCCATGGCAGTGCACTTTGATGCAGCTTGATTGGCTGAACCCAATCGTAGCGTCGAGCGCGGTCGGACTTTAAAGGGGTACGGAAACGAAAATTGAAATATTCGAAATTCTTTCGGAAATGAGTCAAGCATGATGAATAATAACCGTAAATGATAATCGCACGTTTGTATTTTGAAAGGACTGGCTATATTTCTCTTTCCAAACGGTGCACTTGAGCAAGCGTTGGAAGAGAAGCGAACGGAGAGCGCGATGCGTCATGGGATATCCGGCGCAAAGAAAAACAGAAGAAAAAGATTCCCCGCATTCGTGACATAGCATGGCTGGCGTGGTTATGAGCTTTGCCGTTGGTGGCGTTGTCAGCGTTGTGGTGGTGTCAATAGCGTAAACGCGTTACAACCGAGCCGTTCGAACTACCCGTGGGGTGACGAGCGTGTGGCTTGCCCAAGGAGCACGTAGCTTCCACAGCTTAAGGGTGAACGGGGTTGGAAAAACAACTTTTGTCCAAATTTTGAGCGACGGGCTAATCTTCTAAGGGGAGGATGGCTGTGTTCGGGTACAAAAACGAGGGTCCGAGCAAGAGGGGAGTCCCTCCTTTAAGTGTTCTTGAACTGTGAGGAGGAAAGCTATGAAGGAAAATGTTGAATTCCAAAGAGCGCCACTGCTCCGATGGAACTTGCTACGTCATGACTACGTAGCAAGTTCCCCAACATTGCTAGATCACCTCCCAAATAGGCTCCACATCCATCCACCAGGTGCACATCGAAAGATCGTTTAATTAGCTTTAAAATTAGTTTTCTTGTGCCTTTCAACGAAAGACTGCTATTTTTTAGGTTTTGCTGCAACATGCAACACATTAAAGCTAAAAAATGAGCGCTGGAATTTCGTTTCCGTACCCCTTTAAAGGAATACTTCAACGAAATTTGAAATATACCCGTCATGTTCAAAAATTGGTTGAATATAATCCCCAATATCCGTAAATGACGATCGCAAGTTTGTATTTTGAGCCTGGTGGTTGTATTTTTCATTATAAACGGCCCACTCTGGCAAGCGCTCGGAGAACAGCCAGCGGAGAGCATGTGACATCCAACGCAATCGTGACGTACTTCGTCTCGGGACGAGCAAAGCTACGGCGAGGCTGGCGTCGAGAGGGTGGCCTAGCTGTTCCAGCCACCGAAGCGGCTGCTTTTGTACAAATTTTGAGTGACGGGTTAATCTTCTATAATCTTGTAGGGGTACAATAGCGACTTCTGGGACACACAAAAGGAATTCTCGGGAAGAGGGGTGTCCCTCCTTCCCCTCTTCTCTCGTCATGGTCGGAGGCGAGACAGTTACCGTCACTAGCTGTCAAGGTTCCTACACGGCCATTACAAACGAGGCGTTAGCGACATTCACCTGGTTCTCTTTGCTAATCGTTTAATTCGTTTTAAAATTCCTTTTCGTGACTTTTTTAAACAAGATATTAGTGTGTTCGATGTGATACTGCTCCTTTGAACACATATAGACCAAAAAATGAGTGCCGAAATTTTGTTGTAGTACACCTTTAAAGTGAAACGAAGTAAAGCGCCGTCTGAGTGACAAGGGGCACGCATTCAAATCCTGACGTGCTCGGGCACTGCGCACGTTGCGACGTAAGAAGCAGAAAGCTTGGCGAAGGGGAGGGCAAAATATATCGTCCGCTCCTAATCTCCTAAAGTTCAGTGTGATTACCGGAGGTTTAGGCCCCTGCACTCGTGTGCTAGTGTTTCCTTTACACCGGGGCCCTAAACTCGTCAAACACAAAGTTGGAGATGAAAGTTCGCGGAACGCGGCCGATTGGGCGCTGGTGAGAAGAGGGCGAAGTCATCGTCGTGAAAGTCGAATCGATGCGCTCCGTGAACTTCGGCTCCGACTTTGTGTTTAACGAGTTTAGAGCCCTTGGGCAAGATGCAGTCCTCAAAGGGCACTGGAGTAGGTTTTGAGATCGGCTTTTGTTTTTTTAGGCAAACTTAGTCCTACACTCCTCTAAGCATCCTAAAAAGCCGAAAATAACAATCAGGTGTATATTGCTTCCGTTGTTTTGGAGGCCGCATGTTGGTGACTGTATTTTTCTCTGATATTCCTCTCGGATGGAAACCTAGGCATTTCTGTCGTTGTCAACCACAATGGAAAAAAGGCGGGCTGCGTTAAGGCTCGGATCATGCTTAAAAGCTAATCTCGATATTTTAATTCAAAGGAGTCGCTAGGGTTTGCACGCTGCCAGTTTTTCTCTCTCGATAAAAAAAAAAAAAATACTTCCGGAGTAAACATCAGAGTTGTCATTTATCGCCTTCTTTTCCGTAATAGCTATGAGTTAATTTACTTTTCTGTATTTGGTGCATGATTATACATCCTCTACTGCCTCGCATTAATGCTTGCGCTAATGCAATTTAAACAGCCACTCGTTAAATACTGCATTCTATGGATTGTAGAACATGTGGATGAACGTCGCTTGTCATTTGCATTTTTCTTTTTCTTTTTAACACCGAAACGCTACAATCAAAAGCGCTAGTGAAGTAAACTGTTCAATCAGAACACCGAACAGAGGGATACATTTAATGCTCTTGTAATATATAGCTGAGGCAAAATTTATGACATCGGTATCGTGTTTATGCTGACCGTCTCTAGCAGTGTGCATACTTTAACCCCCCCCCCCCCCCCCCCCCCAAAAAAAAAAGGAACACTGCCACCATCTGTGATAGCACTGACCCACCTCTTGGTTAACAACTGAACAGCCTAACTTATTGCGGCACTTAGAGCGAACGAAGGCTCACAGAGCAGTAATTTAACAAAAATGCAAGCAATTCATGAAGGGATTTGTAACTTGAAATCTGGAGTCCCTGATCGGGGTGTAATATGCGGTTTTGTACAGAATTCCACCGAAGTAAACGACTATATTTGGCGTAGCTCCATAGATATTATGGAACATTTGTGCTGTGTTGTAGCTTACATATATTCAACGAGAAAACGTAAAAATGCCGAGGATGTTTACAAATACAAATAAGTGAGTGTTAATTTGTTTTTCACCGCAACTAAAAGGTTTAGGTACGGGGATTATAATAATGAAAGCTGTTCTTGTGCATCTTGATATGTGAGATTCGATCAAACGCCATATGAGGTATGAGCTAAAAAAAAATATGATTAATTCTTCACGGCGTATTCACTTAGAAATCAACATACTCTATATGGTAATGAATTTATCAGGATAGATTATTGTATTCATAGCTGTGACATAACTAGCCTGACAGTGAAGGTTGCACTTGTTCGAACAACTCAAAGTTTAGGTTTCTGTCTATCATCAAATAAATGGATGCGTTTATAAAGCAATAATATTATCAAGATCCGAGTTGCTTTTACAAATCACTTTGCCGATAAAAGCTCGGTATCGGGGCTCGTGACTCAATGGGTTGCCATCGTAGTCGCCCGCTTCGAAATGTGCTATTGAATGTATCTGTTTAAACTGCATCGCAGCAAGTCTTGTACAGCACTCACTAAAATATTAAAATTACCGCAATAAATTGCTTTTGGAGCAATTTCGTAAAAATTGCATTACATTAATTAAGAATTAATTAAAAACATTTTGACGACTTTTGACACTATTACAATTACTCGTAATTGTTACTATTTACCATTGCTCTTTCTAATGGCAGCCTTCTGCTTCCGCAAGTTTACAATTAAGGAATCCGCGAACCAAATTTCGACATGAAGATTGTGTACGACAATTACTAGGATTGAGAAGATAGGTAGTTTGTAATACGCTGATTCTAATCGAATAAGGAACTGTGCGGAAGACACGCTTCATAAAACGGCACACAAAGCTGTCACTTTGAGAGTGTGAAGTCATCTGAACAGTAACGGTCACTTCCTCAATTAACGGTCAATTACTTTTAAATATAAAAAAATATAGTAATCTTATTGAATACTTTTTTAACCGAGAATAAATTAAACTCTAATTGTTTTTTTTTCACATTGTTTTTTGAGTAACGTGTTGATTGCAGCACGTTGTGTATTGTTTTGTTTTCTTTCTTTTCTTTTTTTAGCATGCCACGTTGCTGTTATATTTTAGCGGGGCATCGTGCCACCCGAGTAGAAAAAAATCAGCCGTGTCGATTTGTTTTCTATCGATCCTCTGAACTTTACAGCCTCGTATCATAAACTAGGTTTCTGGAATTCCTCATACCGCGAACTGGAAAATGTTGCACTGCCTGGGGTTCGTCAGGAAACGAGCTTCTCGAGCCACGACATATTCTCGCTTGAAATCCTTATTGTGGAGGAACTAGGGGTGCGTAAATATACCTCTAGGAAAATATTGTCTAAGCGTGTTTTACATAGTTCCCTCACTTGCAAACTTTTAGTCTGAAATGTGAATTTTCTTTTTTCAGCAGTGTCATCCAGACGCCGGTAACTACAGAAACGTACGGGTATACGGGTACGGGCATTTATACACGCTTACACAAATGTTTTGAAGGTAAGCGTGTGTAAAGTTTTAATTATATATATCCAGAGTAGTCATGAAGAGATCGCTTTTCATTTTAGTTGAACTCGAAACTGTACACGAGAAACAGGGACTGCCAGCCAGAGTCGTCTGTTTCCACAAAAAAGAGTGCATAATAGCGGTAATCCAAAACACTTAAGGGCATGCCGCGTTGTATGCATGAATATACTTTCATGAAATGGACAATAATTGGCAATCCGTAGAGAGCGCTCCACCAACTGTTCTGAAGGCAAGCCTTTCTAAGCTATTAGTTCATCACATCTGGAGCGGTCGTGGAGTCTTCGACGTTTTTTTAAGCTTACAAGGTGACAATTGACAGGAAAGGCGACCGCCAGCCAAATCAGACAAAAAACGCCTAGGTAACGCGCCTGCACGAATTCAGACACTACCATCGAATGTTACTCAGTGTTAATCATCACACTATCTTTATAAGGATAGCCAAAGCCTCTGTCAAATACAGCCCCGCACTCAAAAAAGCAAGCAGTTCAGCTACATGACATTTATCTCAACTACAAGCGTGCTGGTACCGCTGATTCTTGGTTGCTCCGAGCAAAAGCAGGTGCCACCAAGGAGCTCCTGCTATGGTATGCATCTGCGTTTTCTCCTCAATCGCGTTCATCTTCTAGTCTTGTAGAACCGTCTCACTCAGTGCTTTACCCACCAGTGTAGAGAATATAAATCAATATGTTTTAAAATGATAATTTAAATCCTGAATTAAAAACAACGGATTTGCTATATATTAAATCGAATCTTTCCCGTGCAAATACTCTCTAAAATACATTATATCTACAGTTTCTCTATCAATTGATGCTTTCAGTGTGCGCTTGTTTTGTATTTAGATTAAAAAGAAACTAATTCCGTACGAATATTTATTGCTGATAAAACAGGGACAACTATTCTGAGCAAATGAGAGCGTTAAGCTTTCTACGTTCCACTTCATTTGTCAGTAATGTGATGTCCCACTGCAAGCACATCAAAGCGCAAAGGAAACTAGAACAAGAAAAGCAATGTCCTGTTCCAAGTAAGTCGGAGTGCAAAAGAAAAAGTAATTAGATATAAAATAATACGCCGAATTTGTTCTAGTATGGCGGTTTACATCAATAAAGTTTGTTTTTTAAAGTGTACTCTAAAAGTCTGAATGTATAGTAAACATTTCTTCCGTACTGTTTTCAGTGATCAAACGGATGGATCCTTGGAACGGCCGGCGTCCAGCAGGCGCGCCATGTGCCTTCCGCGGTGCTTCGACAGCGCTCGCGCGCTTGAAGTGCACGGGCCACCGAAGTGTTGTCGAAGGTTCGAAGCTCGCGCTGGATGGAGGCGGGACAACTGAAACTCTTCCCTGTCCTTCTCATACTGTCGGTGACCATAGCAGTTCATACAGCGCGAAAGCTACATTTTCTCCCCGCCCTCTGTATTACATCGAGTAGATCATGAATGGGAGGTGTGGGAATACAAACGCAAGACGACCCAGTCCCAATGATCGTTTCCCTGAAAATATTAAAGAGCGGTACCAACTGTCTTCAGAGGTTGTAAAAATGATGGACAACTTGGCTTTCTTTTTCCCCCCGCTTTGTGGGATGTTATTTTTGTTTTCGAATAGTTTGTACTTTTCCTGAATGTTTGCATGTGCACTTTCTGATGGGCTAATTTTTGTTCTGTTGTTGTGTACACTCTTGGTTTATGTAACCCCCCTCCCTCTTCCGTAATTCCGTCACGTGCTTTGAGGAAGTGAATGAATCATCTTTCATTTACGTGCACGAAGCTGTCGTAGAAAGTAAACATTTCTAGACTCGGCCGTGGCAAATACCGAGCTTGCTTAATTCCTCGCGCTCAGTGACGTGCCCGTGTGGTATGATCGTACAAAACGCGGTGTTACGTTCATCGCGAAAGGAAGTTGGCCGAGAACTCGTCAAGACGCATTTCTGCAAGTTTTTCATTTCTCGGTTTCCTTTCACCACAAATGTAATGGGATAGAAAATATAATTCATTTGTTCGTTTATCTATTTATTTATAAATTCCCAGTGTTAACACTGGGTCACACACCCGCCTTCGGTTTCAACCGAGTGTGCCAGCAATAGTCTTGTTCTTTTCCTTCCATGAGTATGTATTTCTGCCGCTTTTGAGCTAGATATTATACAAAGCTTCTTTAAAAACACAGCCCCGCGGCCGCCGCACTTCCCCTACTGACTGGTGGCGTCAGCATACACAAACATAAGAAAAAAATTCTGGTCTGATATGGAAGTAGAAAACAGTTGAACAGCGTCTTTTCAAGCTGGGGGAGGAATTAAGGGGCTTAAAAAAAAATCACACTTGCCTTATTTATTGCGACGCCAATAAAAAGAAAATACATGGTACAGCTCAATATGAAACCGGAAGTGATAGTCATCCCAGTTAACATGCTTTTTTTTTGTTTCGATTTTGCGATGGTTCCTTCGCCAGCTCATTCACTCTGACTATATAAACTGGCAAAATAATTTTCAACGTCAGTTTCGCGTATAACGCGCTCATACTCTGACAAAGAAAAACAGGGGGCATCACTAAAAGCGGGGTGGATGCGATACTGTACCTTCTTTTTGGGTCGCAGGTTTGCAGCGTCTGGGAAGATGTGCAGTAGAGAGAGAGAGAGAAAGAATTTAGAGCGCCCTTCGAGGCTGGCTCTCGTGTAGTGGTGTGCCCTGGCATAACAAAGCTGTGACGTCTGCATTTCGGCACTGTACTCCGTTTCACCTTAAGAGCGACCGCAGCGGATGCTACAAGCCATCGGAGCCAATCCACGCCGTGTTGTACGTGACCTTGGGGAGGGGGCGCAGTGACGGACGAAGTACAGTGCCTCCCCCCCCCCCCTTCACGTGTCGCCCGGTGGCGTATTTGTAAACGATAGTCCATACGCGGCATGGCAACGCTGCTCGCGCCGGATTGGCTGCTCTTCGAAGAGGACGCTGTTGACGCAGCATTCGGTCGTTGCTATGAGTGACGGCACAACGTCCTCCTCGAGGAGCAGCCAATCCGGCGCGAGCGGCGTTGCCATGCCGCGTATCGCCTACCGTTTTTAGAAATACGCCGCCTGAGGCAAGTGTCCCCTCGTGCCGCACCCTTGGGAGGCCACTGCAAGTGATGTCAATTTTCCCGCTAATTTTGAGTGGGGAAACTGACCTTGCGAGTGGGTCACGTGACGTTAATTTCCCCGCCAAATCGAGAGGGCAGATGGAATTGGTGTACGGTCTGGTGATGTCAGGTCACGTTACGACAGTTTTATCCCTACATTTTGCGCGAGATGCACGGACGGACGGAGAGAATTTCTGGGATTGAGGGAAGGGGGTCAAGTTCCGGTAAAGGAATTTCATGGGTAAATCAAATGTCAACTTATTGCACTTTTACCAGCTACTGGTTATGCAAGAATGGTTGCTGCTTGTTTAAGGCACTTTATTTTTCGTGTCCCATCAAAGCCAAGAGTTACCGTGGACGTTCTGATATATCTTCCTTTCTCCCTTCTTCGAGAGCTTGATTGACGCGGTGAGGATTAATGACACTCCAATAGTTTCAGTGAAATGTACACGTTAAATATCTCATTTGGCATGTTCATTAACACATAATCTGCTGTATAGGTAGTTTTCGTGGGAAAAGTGCCGTGAAAGGGCATCACGAACGAGCGTCATGGACGAGCGTTACATGTCGTCACGTGACCTGAAGTCAAGTGACGTCTTTTTACACGCTAACTTTACCGGGTAACTGGTGTCACGTGACGTCCATCACCCCGCTACATTGAGCAGCTAAATGACGTAACGTGACCACATCATGTGAACTGAACTCACATGACGTCAAATCACGTGACATCAATTGCTCGGAAGAGGTGCGGTGGGGTGGCTGTTCGTGCTCGACACATTCTGAGCTCCTGTTGGCAAGATCAAACTTGTGGAATTGTTTTTTCTAGAAAACTACTTTATTTACGTCAAGATAGCGATGTGGGCCAGTTGCTTCGTTGTTATAAGGCAAATCAAGACTCAAAGAACGAAGACAGAAAATAAGAAACTAAAAAGAATTTCAGTTGTATTTTAAGCTATCGATCAAATCTTAAAATGCAGAACTGCGTTTTTTTCTTTTTGTCTCATGCGCGAATAGGGCGAAGGCATAAACGTTTCTGTCTAACATCAAGGACAAGGGAATAAATGTGGGCTGCACCAATCCTCAAATTCACAGGAATTGCTATTCCCGATCGTTCAATTCCAAGTACGAGTATGACACGTCCGAGCCTTAGTGATTGTCGGCGACAGGATAAGGACCCAGTAGGTGCTCCGCCTCCGAGGCGAAGTTTCTGCCTTTGAAAACACTTCGTTTCACGCGCATCTAAAGTCCAGCAGAAGGCAACGCACATGCATTAGAAGCGGGGATGTACTGGCGTAGCCTTCTCTATACTCATGAAGCTTGGCAGTTCGACGACGGAGCCATAGAGTGCCCGGTCGCAGAATTGGAGGGAGAGGATATGGTAGCACAGAGCATCAAAGAGCCATTTCTCGGGAAACCTGAACGTCAGCGCACAGCGTTTGCAGCGTCGAGGACCCGAAACACATTTGTTCGCTCTGGAGAAGTTTCGGCGGCTAGCCGCAGCGAGGCGCCTGTCACGTGGCTCTCCTCTCATCCGTTGTCTGCCGCTCTACCATTTCCATTTCGGCGGCCGCGTCTCGTGGCGATCTGCAAGGCTTTGTGTCAGTATATAGGAGGCTATGGTACTGGGTTCTTAACATGTGATTGAAAATAGTTTGTGGAAACGACGCTCTGAATCTGAGGTCTCCGAACCCCGGCAAGCGGGCAAGATCCGGCCAGCGGAGTTCTTCAAAATCAGTGATCGGCCAACTTCCAGCAGGTCAACTGCTATCGCGTAAAGAAAGGGCGCTCCGGCGTGCACCAAGCACATCGTACTGGCTGTGAATCGTATCCCGTCGATAGTTGTGCGTCACATTTATTGCACATTGTCATCACCAGCATTACTATTTTTAGCTCCCTGTTTTATGTCTGTGTAACTTTAGAAAACAAAAATTTCTACTCTCATGTATACTTAGTAGTCCCCTGTGGTTTAACTATTGCATACTTTGAGCACCAATTCTACCAAACTGATTAGTCTTTCAGCTTGGAACGATATGATAAAGCTCCTAAGCGTTTTGATAACAAATAAACTGTAATATTATTTTTTAAATTTTACTTTAACTTTAAATGGTATTTTAAAATACGTATTTAGGTTTTATTTATTTCGTTTTTCTTTATATATATTTACTTACTCCTTATCCGGCCATCGGGATTGCGTCAGATCCCCTATCGGGCCCCTTAGCCGAAACGTTTGAAGACCCCTGTTCGAAATGGCATGCACGCGTGCTGCTCTAGACTACCTCAAGGCCGCTGGGTAGACCTCTTGATGTGGAAAGTCTTTAAGCACCACTTCGAGGAAGATGTTTGTTTTTTGTTGCTCATTTGTCTTCGATGCAGTACTCTCTGTGTCTTATTTACAATTGATCCCGTACCACTCAACGCACGTCTGAAAAGGCAAAACCTCAACGTAGCTACCGGCTCAGCATATCCATCAATGCAGCCTTTGCTTCCTGCCGCACGTGTCCGTTGGCTGCATTGCCGTAGCCGTGACGTCCAGCTGGTAACCAGTTCGCATCAAGCGAGGCAGAACACGTCCAGCAAAACACGGGCGAAAACCCATCGATTCCGCGCACTCCCAAGATAGAATCTCCCGGCGCGAGTGTTGCTTTCGATCACGCGCCGTAGGACCACACGCGCTCCCAACACAACGGCACCCCTCGGCTTCGAGTTTCAATTTAGATCCCCGTTAAAAGTCGCCCCCGGTGGCGACCTTTCCAGGAGGTCGCCTGCCCGGCGAACCTCTAAACGGACTGTCCATTGCTCGTTTTAAGAATAATGTCCTTTTACTCGAAACACTGAGACATTGACGTAAATCTTTTAAATGTCCCCCTTACTACGTCCTCCCTTTCTTTCTGTCGATTCCTCTCCTCCTCCCATTTCACTCGGTTGTCGAGCAACACCGTTCAATGAAAGGATCGTTTGTTTTTCAGATCGGCTCACTAATGGCTTGATGGGGCGAGGAAACTGCGGAGCATCGAGGCCTAGCAGCGTTTGTTCTCCCTTTTTTTCCCTGCTTCTGGTTCGGCTTTTTCTCGAAGCGGGCCAGACCCTAAAAAAAGGAAGGTCAAGTATCCAATGATGTCGATATCAAATCGTACATACGTATACTACGTGAGGTCGCTGAACGATTTTTTTACAGTAATTGTTTTCTAGTTTTAGCTTTTTAGTTGTTTTTTCACTGGATCCGTTTTACCCTCCGTCTGGTTTCTTTTTCGATGGCCTTTCTCTGGCCTAAAGTGAATCACTTTCAGCAGCTGTTCCTTTGCCGATCTAGCTTAGGTAAAAAGAAACCCCGGGTCGTTGTTTCATGATACCTTTATACGTGATCGTTTTAATGGCTCGTTCAACCATACCATGACAAGCAAGTAGCGTTTTTGAAAGAGCAAAGTGCTCCATTCGTAGTCCCAGGGGTGTCACTTTATCTAGACCGATATTGATGTGGCGATATATCATCGTGAAGTCACGGTGGTGCCTTTGTGAAGGTTTGTTCATCCATCACTATGTTGCAAGTCAGCGCACGATTAAGGGCGAGGGCATGAAAGGAGGCGCATAGGCATTAATCAAAATGTTTCCTAAAATTATTTCAAGTTTTTGCTTTGTTTGGTAATAAATACTGTAACCTTTCCTCTAATCGCTTCCTGAAAGTTTATATTAAAAGCTTTTCAAACGTTTGCATCAGTTTAGCCCAAGGGACAACTTTTTCACACATGACTTTGATTTCGATCCAATTTTAGTTACATATATCCCTCATAGAAATTCAAAGTGATGTAAAGATGACAATGTAACTGAACCTGGACAAGCGCACCAGCACGCCAGATTACACATAAACGAAAGCGCGCCCCTAAGTCCCTGATTATATTAGGCAGGAGGGGGTAGCGCTCATAGCCTGCTTCGGTTTAGTGAATTGAAAGTTTCGTTCTTGTATATTTTTTGATTATATGTCGATATCAATCTGATTATTTGTTTTGATTGTTTTGTATTTTTTCTATATGTTTATATCTAAGTAGGTGTATGTTTGTTATATTACGCGTTCCATTAAATGCAGAAAAAAAGACTATCGGTGTCCAACTGTGGTAGTGGATGGCACCTCGGAGAACCCGAAGTAAGTTCACGCAAAGCGATATCCCAATTAATATAGGCTCAACCGCCGCACCTGCCACTTTGGTTATGAATGACGGCCGTACCGGTCTATGTTCGTATAATCACTAGTGTATGATGCATTACAAAGACATTTGGGGACTAGTAGACATTTGGGGACTGGTTGAACGAGCCATTAAAACGAACAGCAACTAGTGCGAGTTATATTTAGCTACGTTTATGTTTTTTCGAACTTTTGAAGTCCTAAGATCAATTTACAAGGTGTGACAGCGTTAGAGTGAACACGATATCGGCACTGATTCGTAGTTTGCTCAGGCATGGTATACATGAATATAAATTTACCCACTTACGATGCGGCCCCATTAAAGTACATTCAACTACAATTCCAGCTTTCAGGACAAGTATTCAGATCTTAAACAAAAAAGTACAGCTAACCTCTTCATAATTCTATATGACAAGCCAGGTGAGCTAGAAATGTTTCGCCTTTGCATTATGCATGCGTTATGAATTGCTATGCTTTGAAACTGCGGGTAGATTTGGATGCGTTGAACACACGGCAGACTCATGTGCTTCCCAGGCTTATTAGAATAATCGAGATAAATTTAAATTTATTTTGGAGAAAGGAGTGCGATGAGCATGCTTTAATGAGAAGTTTGCATATATTTCGCTTCTTCCAAGGGCGAGTGTAGTGCTTTGAGCTCCTTAATTACAAAAGGACAAGGACAGAACAAAGAATGAACAGGACAAGCGCTTTTCCTCTAATTGCATTTGAGCTCTTCGAGCTCTTAAAATGTGAGGAGCCCCTTAGGAGGTACCACCAGCACGAACTCACCGTGGTGGTAGTTCACGCAGGGAATTAACCTCACCCAGATTAGCTCAGTGCCTAGTAGCGCTAAGGACAGGCCGCACCCCCTTCCCCTTAAATAGGAGAGTGCGTCGTATGAGGGCGCTGCGCTCGCTTCCCCATATATAAGATTATGCGTCATTCTTGGCCCTTCTTCCCTTCCGCCATTTGTCAAGACTCAGCAGAAAGCGCCGAAACAGGCGACGAGCTAGGGAACCTTCAAACAACGCCTGTTTTAGGGTGCTTTCAGTCTTCGGGTAGGGTTCCTTCCGCTTCCTGCTGAGCTCTGCGCTACATGACACTGTGGCTAGTACTTGTCGCCACGCTCACCGGTGACAGCAGCCATCTAGATCTTCAATATCTTCGCCTACGTCGTAGCAACGGTACCAACTAGTTTTTTCTGCTCGTTTGTGGATATTGTTCGACGACAGACAGTAATACGCCCTTTCCCATATCTAAAAAAAAAAAAAAAGATTTAAGCACGATAGGGTGTTGCGTTCTGGAATGTTCGAATCACGGCTGAACCATCAGCGCCCGATTCCAGGCTTAATGAATGCAGTTATGCGGTGATTACGCTCCATGCTGATAATCATAAGGAGTGTTCGCCGAATCTATAGTGGCCGCTGACGGCACACTGCGGTTAGTTCGCCATATCCGACGGCCGCTGTATACTCCATTCGCCCCTAAATTCAAAATGCGGTCGGAGTTTCGCGCTCGCCAGACAAATCAACGGACGGCCTCTCGTCACCTGTCCTCGTTCGCTCTGAGTGGGAATGGGCGAGAGCATGATCATGGGGCCAAAGATAGACGTCCGACGAATCCAAGGAGCACGTAGCCTCAGCCGTAATGTCGGCTTAGGACTGATCAGAATATAACGGGGGCGTTTAAAAATTTTACTACCCTAAAAAAAAAATAAAAATAAGGTCAGTGTATATGAATGCTTTCTACAATGAGCGCACCTACCTATGCATCCCTCCCGCGCTCTACCAATATTTATTGTACTGAAAAATCGCCGTCGGCTGATTTATTCTCTCAATATATTATTAAGATACGAAGGGATCTTGCGTTGCAAGCATCCTCGAAAAGTGAGCCGTGCTAAGCTTCCAGAGATGGGGAAAATAAATCGCCTGTGTAGCGCGTTTTTCGGTTCTTCTTTTTTTTGCATTGCATTTTATTGAGTTACTTTCATTCGTTAATGACAGGGGACGGCATCATTTGTGGAATTTTAGGAAGTCGTATATTCATAAACAAAATTCTATTTCATTTTGTTTTGTTTTATTGTACTTATTGCATTTCATGAACGTGTCTTACGAACGGAGACATTTCTTGCCCTGAGGTGAAAATAGAAATAAAGAAACGACGTACTGGAAAGAGGAGAGGGAAAGAACTAGAGGGACATTCGAAAATAACTGGGGCGAGAGAGACGCCTAGCGTATTTTGTATCAGCAGAAGCCATTCGCGGTATTTTGGAGATGAATGAGCGAGGATCGCAGGATACGCATCTGCAACAAATTGTACGAGGGGCGTTTCATAAAGTTTCGTATTATTGTCACGAAGGAATAGAGATTCAGCAATCAAACTCGAGTAGGAGTTGAGACTTTCTCTACATGTTCGCTACCAAAAGTTACCCACTTTTTCCAGCTATGCTCCACATGCCGGAGGCCATTATTATAGAACTCCTCGTTTTGTGTGTTTAGAAATCGCTCCACTTCAGATATCACTTGGTCGCCGTCCTTGAAATGCTTTCCTCTTATTTGGCCACACTGGAAGCGTCTGCGCCATTTAACTAAAGTGTCATAAACTGCGGCGTTGTCCCCGAACAACGCTCCAGATTGGAATGAATATCCTTGGCATTGCTTCCCTCCTAATGAAAAAAAACGGACCACTGCATGTGCTTGGCACCGACGGGCGGTGCCATTTTTGTTTCGACTCCCTAGCGGCGTTCGGGCTATTATAGTATGCGATGTTTATACTGTGCGCAAACTAGAGGGACGCGCGCTCATGTTGATGCCTGTTTTGTTTCGTTTTTTTTCAATTTTTTGTGCCGATAATACGAACTTTATGAACGCCCCTCGTATATATCACCCCTTCTGTGCAGCGTAACAAAAGCTATGCGTTTGCGGACGTTCACTTACAAAATGACTGGCTTGGGCGAAGCGCTCATTCAAATATAATATTCCGCAGGGTTATGTTATCGCGGTTCCGCAACTGATAGGTTTCCACGAATATATTGCGGATAATTAAATCGTGCAGCTTGTTGCGAGTGTGTGTGTGTGTGTATATGTGTTGTAGAGGCGAAGGGAAGCGAGGATCACAATCTAACATTACGATTACAGACATATTAATAGCACCATAATGAAACGAGGCATCATTACTCTCGTGTCACAGATATTGATTGTGTATTTGTCATTGTGTATTGGGACATAACATTTATTTATTTTATTTATTTTGGTACTGCTGAGCGGCAGGAGGCATTACGGAAGAGATGGACAAAAATTGAAATAAATTATATTGTACAAACAATTCTAATGCAAAAATGTAGTATGAGCAAAAGCATTCAAGGATTAGCAAAAATTCTTTGGTTTCGCAATCTTAAATGAATCGACAGTTGATGCAGGCACTAAATATATGTGAAGGCGGTTCCTTTCGGATGACGTTCTGGTAATATAGGAGTCAATGTGGGCATTGATGGAACAGGAATAAATTCCGACTTGGAGTTCATGGTCAGTGCGAGGGGAGATAAACGAAGGAGGAAGAACGTAGCTAATCTTGCAGAGCAAGGTTGTACTAATACATTTTAGAGCAAAACAAAACAAAAAAACCTAACAATAATTTAAAAAAGAGGAAGACATAGGTTAGCTTTTATGAAAGAGACACTGGCTGTACTATCGTATTTAGAAAAAACTAAAACGCGCACCGTGATTTTAAACAGCCTCAAGGTTGTACACGAGCCTGGTGTGATCGGGATCCCAAATTGACGCAGCGTATTCCAATCAACCTCTAGCAAACTCGAGTGGTCCTAGCGGCTTAGTGCCGCGCAAAGCACCTTGGGAGCCCATTGGTCGCGGTTACGGTTTCTATTCGTAAGCCTCGATACGCAACATTCCGTCACTGCATGAATTTTCAAATGTCTGACTTTCCTTGAATTCATAAAACTGTAGGTGTTGCCTTATAAATATAATGGCGACACATACAGTATAATATTAAAGAATGTTTTTTTTTTTTTTCTGCTGGCCGGGGGGGGGGGGGGGGGGGAGGGGGTGCATCTGTCTTCCGCCTTGTCAGAGTGTGTGCGCAGGTAAACACAGGACAATGAAGTGTACTGGGCAGAACATCCTGTTTCATCGTCTAAATGTTGTCGACGTTTTAAGTGATCCCTGACCTGAGTGGGTCATTAGGAACTCTGGAGTTGTAGCCAGCCCACCAGAAAGGTATGGAACGCAGCCGGCCCTACTCCCCTACTCCACGTTAAGTCAGTGCGGGTCTTTACGGTCGCTTGAGGACCGTGTTTCAACGGGACTCTCACGAAGATGAATGGGTGCAATGCAAACAAAAACAGGCTATTTTTTTTTTGTGCTGGGATGCAGTATTTTGTTAACGGTGCAATCGATATTGGAACCATGCCACTCCTCTCCGTGGCCAAGGAGTTCCAATAATACAACGCGCGATGTGTTCCATGCGTGCATTTCTAGATGTAGCTAGTGTATTTAGAACGTGCTAGGGTCTGAAGTAAAAGCAACTTCAATGGCACGGGAGAGACCGTAAAATATTGTTTTTAATTGCCCGAGTATAAATCCGGCGTTAGGAATTACGTGATTCGTGCGAGTTTGGCACGACATGTGAAAGGTGCATGAACACCATTAAAAGAAAAACTAAACTGTAACACTATTTTTAACTCTAAATAATGAAAGCATACTTTTATTGCAAGCTCTATATAGGGTACTCCGCGTAACTTGAGCCAAGGTTTAAAACTATTCTGGTGCATTTTAGGAAGGGGAAACCAAAAGAATAAGGTTATTTATTGTTTAAAGCGAGCCAGGCTATTTTTTGCGCAATTAACTAATTAATTAAGATGAATTAACTAACTAAAAAGTATCCAATTTAGAGCTAAAGTTCAAATCACAAAGTTGTATAGCGTCCTCAGAAATATCCAAATTCATATTCGATGGTTCTAATCAAGAAACCTTAACACCTTTTTATTGATCATGATGCAGAATACCAGAGACTGTGGCAAAAGCTGGAAAACTTGGTCTAATAAAAAAGACAGGGGAAAAGAACGTCTCAAGCTCAGCTACTGCCTTAATTTCCTGAAAGCCTTATATATCTACAACCTAATCACCGACCACCGACACGTCACAAGGTCAACCTTTCCCAAGCAGCACAAAACGTCGTGGAAACTTCGAGAAAAGGTCCCTGACGTCCGTGACGTCCCGCGTGACTTCGATCACGTTTTTTCGACGTTGAGGTGACGTCCTTATATAACGTTCCATTATAGTCCAATCAGGGACGTTGCGACGACGTTGTATTTCAACTCAAACGTCGTCAACGTTCCCACGACGTCGAGGCACGACGTTCAGGCAACGTACAACGCTCACGTTTCTTTGACGTTGAAGTGAAGTTCATAAATGACGTTCCATTATCGTCTTGTTCATGACGTGCTGGCGACGTCATGTTTCAACTTCTACGTCGTCATCTTCGCCACGACGTCAAGAGAAGACGTTTTAGCAGCGTCGAACACTCACGTTTCTACGACGTTAAAATGAAGTTCATATTGGCGTTACATTATTGTCCCGTCAGTGACGTTTTAGCGACGTCGAGTTCACACCTAAATGTCGTAAACGTCATACAGGACATACAGGCAACGTCGACCACTTACGTTTTGTTCAACGTTGAGGACATATTTAAATTACGATCCATTTTTTGTCCTGTCATTGACGCCCTGGCGATGTCATGTCACAACCTTTGTTTTGTGTTTTTTTTTTTTTTAGCTTTTCCAGCTCCATCTCCAGCCGTAAATCACGTATAATATGCGTTCACCTGTTAAAGCTAATCACAGCTGTGGTCAAGGTGACACTGCTCAAGAGCCGCAAGCAAAACTTAATTTTTGAGAGCGTCAGGAATTTATTATTTATACATTTAATTTATTTATTTCAAGATACTATTAATTGCACATGGGATTACGCTAGGGGGGGGGGGGGGGCGGGGCATATACAGAACTCAATGTACACTGAAGGAAAAAAAAATATGAAGGCATGTTGGGATTATCATTCCTTTTACATGTGCTTGTTATACTTTTGGTTTGTTTAAAATATTGTTACGGTTCTGATTTGCGAAGTGAAGCCCATGGCGTCTAGAACGGATCGAATTGTGCCAGACTTGTTTTTTGCACGCGCGCTGTCGTCTTCCTTAGGTCCTGTACGCGCCACAGGCGCGTCACCACACTATCTCCTCTCCAGGTGATTTCAGGCATGGCAGTCCAGCAGAGCGTACGAAGTGTGCTAACCAGTTTGTTCTGCTCTTGCAGCTTCTGCTTCTTCAGGCTGCATTGCACTCGTGCCCCGCATAAGGAGACGGTTTTCAACGCGTCATCGCAGCCACAATACCGCTGGTATCGGCTTAAGGATTTCCTGCCCGACAAGTACTGCGGCCTTCCACGTGCCCACGTGACAGAGGGGGGCGTCTACGCGCCTGCAAGCAGTGAGCTTGCAAGTTTGCTTCGGACGCTTGGTCTTCCAGACCGGAACTCAAGGGGCGTCACTTCCGCAGCAGGATCCTATATCAGCGCATCACTCTCAGTCGGCGGGTTGCAGTCCAGCAGAGCGTACGAAGAGTGCTAACCAGTTTGTTCTGCTCTTGCAGGTAAAGTGCTGTTTTGGTTTAAGCGCTTCTGTGATTTTATACTCTGCTGGACTGCCCCACTTTTTCAACATGCCTAACGACGCGGAGAATCGAGAGTGTATTGTGTGTCTAAAATCTCTAGGTTTGGATGGTCAGGGACTGAAATGCTCCGACTGTAACCAATGGTATCACATTGGGAAATGTGCGGGGATTTATAAGACTGCTCTGAAGGGGCTTTCTCAGGAGCAAATGCTTGCTTGGCAATGCTCAACATGCAAATTGCACTACACTCGGCAATCTTCAACTGATCAAGAGCCTACTCAAAAACAGAGCAATCTGAATGAACCGGACATTGCAAAACTGATTTCGGACATGAGCTCAAAGCTGACGGAAGTACTTGGTCGTCTTGATTTGATGGAGAAGTCGATCGCGGTGCAATCAGCCAAGCACGATGCTGTGATTGCAAAACTTACGCAGCAGGAAAAAACGATAGAAGGAATTGAAGAATCAATGGAAATGTTGGGGTCACAGTACGATGAAATTCTTAAAAAAGTAAAAACTCAAGAGGACACCACTTTGGAACTAAACAAAAAAGTGAGTAAGATGGAATCCGCAATGTCGAAGCAAGAAATGGAAATCCGTGAACTTAAAACAACTGTAGATAACATGGAACAGTACTCAAGACGAAAAAATGTTGAAATACACGGCATCCAAAAGAAGGAAAATGAGAATCTACTTGAAATGATCCAGTGTCTCGCCAATAAACTGCAACTGCCTGTACCTGCGACGGAGGATGTTGAGGCTGTACATAGGTTAAGTGCTCGAGAAGGAAAAATTCCACCTATTATTGTACGTTTCAACGAGCGTTCTGCCAGGGACCAGTGGCTGACGAAGCGAGTGGCACTCCGGCAAGAAAAAATATTCATTAATGAGAACTTGACGAAGTCCGTCAGGGAACTGCTTTGGAGTGTGAGGCAGTGTGCTAAAGAGAAAAATTACAAGTTTGTATGGGTCAAAAACGGGAAAATTTTCGTTCGTCAGAGCGAACATAGGGCAGTCATTCGTATTAACCGTCAGGAAGATTTATTGAAAATCGCTTGAAATGTCAGTGTCGTTTGAAACGTTTTCAGAGTGGGAATCCCACTGGAAGGAAGCCATCGTGGCATCTCCTAGCACCGAGGTAACCCTAAATATGTTACACATCAATATCAGAAGTATACAAAAACACTGGAATCATTTATTAGTTTCCCTGGCCGATCATGTTGACAGTTTGGATATTTTAATTTTAACAGAAATTAATACTACCATATCAAACGTCTCCTTGTACTCTCTAGATGGGTTTCAATCGTTTTCACTGTGCAGAGAAAATAGAAGAGGGGGCGGAATACTTATGTTTGTTAAAAGCTCTTGGTTCTGTGAACCAGTAACCACATCTTTCACTCAAGCTGAAGTGCTGGTCACTGCTATCTCAAGACAGGACATTTCATTCGTCATTGGCGCTTTTTACAGGCCGCCAAGTTCGAATATTACCTTATTTTTTGACGAGTTAGCAGGATTACTAAACACGTTTGGCAATGATAGCCAGCTAGTGTTCGCGGGCGATTTTAACATCGATGTAATGAAAGTTGCGAACAATGGAGTTGCAAATTATCTGAACCTGTTATCAGGTTTTGGATTAGAAAACTTGACCGCAAATTTCACAAGAGAAGAGTTTCTTGGTAATCGGTTTACACGTACGGCGATTGATCATGTAGTTGTGAGACTAAATGAAGCAAAATTTGCCTCTGGAGTAATTAAGCAAAAAATTGCAGACCACTATTTTGTATCCTTTATAGCATTTTGTGGCGCACCGCAAGAGGACATGGTTGATCAATACAGCGTGATTCTAGACAGAAGAAAAATAGATAATTTTATTAAGCAATTTGACTGGAGTAGTTTACTCACCATGGATCATATCACTGCATATCAAACAATGGTGGCTCAATTTGAATATATATATAACAACAGTAAGAAAAAAATAAAGATAAAACAAAGAAAAAGCAGAAATGCGTGGATTACTGTAGAAATAATGGAATTGTGCCATGAAAAGAATATACTATGGAATCGAGTGAAAGCTAACCCAGCAAACAGCGCACTGAAAGCGGAGTTTAGAACCTTACGGAATAAAATAACGGCTGAAATAAGGCTAGCAAAGAAAAGGCACTATAGCACTCGTTTGCAGCAAAACCAAAAAAAATCAGAAGAAAACGTGGCAAACTGTGCAGGAACTAACAGGCCACAAGAAAAAAGAAAGCATAGATGAAACAATTAAGAAAGCGTTTAGTGATACTGATTTGAATTCACTAAGTAACAAATTTAATACTACTTTTGTCCGTAGCGTGTCAGATCTTCACTCCCAAATGAGGGGTGTTCCGGACTTTGCATCCAGCCCCGTTAGTGGGTGCGGAAACTCGGCTTATTTAACACAGATGACAGAGGATGACTTAGTGAAGATTATCAAGAGTATGGCTCCAGGCAAATCACCAGGAGCTGATAGGATTCGCCTAAGAGATATATCGGCAAATTTTGAGCACCTAAAGCACGTACTTCTGATGATAATCAATTCGTGCCTTTCTACTGGTCAGATCCCCAACGGCCTGAAGATCGCGGTCGTGCGGCCCATCTATAAAAAAGGTAGCCGTAAAGTCATATCAAACTACAGACCAATTTCTATCCTGCCCGTGATTTCATTGATACTGGAAAAGTTCGTTTTCAATATAATGACTTCATTCTGTGAGAAATACTCCCTGTTATACCCATCCCAGTATGGGTTTAGACAAAATAGAGGAACAATTACGTTATTGGAAGATCTCTCTGACCATATCCACAAGAACATAGATAACAACAACTTTGTGTTAGCTCTCTTCCTGGATCTAACAAAGGCATTTGATTCAATTAACCACAAAATACTGATAAAGAAATTACTACGCATTGGCTTTAGGGGCCCTTTTATTGAATTTTTAACTGACTACCTCTCGGCCCGTCACCAAATGGTAAGCATTTGTGACGTTAAAAGCGATTTATTGCCAATTAGTACGGGCGTCCCTCAAGGTTCCATTCTCGGTCCTCTTCTTTTTAATATTTATGTAAATGACCTTGGCAGTCAACCATTTTCTTCGACGGTATATCAGTACGCGGATGACACTGTTCTGGTTTTTGCAAGTAATGACGAAGCCACAGCGTTATCGTATTTTCAACGCGATATACATGGGTTGATGGCTTGGTTCAGAGCTAACCAAATTTTAGTTAACGAGGACAAAACGAAACTAATGCATTTTCATAATCCTCACAAAGTATTAAATTTGTCTACGCCTTTAGTGCTACATGAGTCTGACAGCAGAGACTGTGAATGCACACCTTTAGAATATGTGTCATCTGTAAAGTATTTAGGTCTTTTTTTTCGACGAATTTTTAAACTGGGGCGTTCACATAGACTACCTTGCGAAGCGTCTTCGCGTGGTTTCCGCATACTTGTTTCATCTGCGTATGGTATCTGACGTAAGTTTACGGATGAAGGTGTACCAAGCGTTAGGTGAATCGGTGCTCCGTTATGGTATAACGATATATGGAGCATGTTCAAATTACAAGAAAACAAAATTAGATAATATTCTACACAATGTGTCCAAAAATATTGCGTACAGAACAAGGTGGAGCGGTGTAGATACTGATTTAAGAATGAGGTCTCTTCTAATTCTTTCCATTGAACGACTGTACATCTATGTAGTTTGTCTAAAACATTATTATAATGACACATTCAAGGTACCATTAAAAAAGCAAAGAACACTAAGGAAAACAGAGCGGTTTGTCCAGCCTAGGATTTTTACGAATTACGGAAAAAGAGTAAGATCATTTTATGTCCCATACTTTTTTAATAAATTACCTGACGATCTATTATGTTTACAGTCATTCAGTGTTGTTAAAAGATGCCTAAAATATTGGTGTCTTACTCATTCTAACTAGTTCAGTGCGTGCGTCTCAGTGCAGACTTTGTTATGTTTTAATATGTGTGCGGTTGCATGTGCAGTTGCATTTTGATATTGTATAATTTTGACTTCTGTTGGCTGTCGGGACCCGCCCACAAGCACCCTCGTGCTTTTGCGGGCCCGTATGTATCTGTATGTTTTCGTTCAGAAATAAATAAATAAATAAATAAATAAATCCTTTCCAGGGAGCATCCATACTGCTCCACGACCACCTGGCATTGTTTTAAGGTTCGCCGATTTCTCTTCGTGTTTTGTTACCATGCTCACTTGCGCACAACCAAAAAATTCTCATCAACATCACAGTTCATCCACAACACCAACTTCGAGCACATGATGCTTTCGGTAGATCGGTGCGCAGTCTTGTTACGTGACTGTCAAAACAGATCTTGCTTTCTTTGGCACTGATGACGTACCCAAACGAAAATCGCACGCCGGCACACGGCACACTTGCGCGTTTTGAACTCTACTTCAAAAAATAAATGCCCGGTAATGACGAAATGCGGTAGATACTGTAACAGTTTGTGTATAGATTGGAACTCAGATGCTAACCGTTGAATGCCCCAGATGACTGCCCAAAAAGCGTTCAAGTCCAGCCCGCACGGGCCGCACCTACGTGTGGGCAAAAAAGAAAAAAAAAAAAGCAGAGCCGGCGCGAACGCGGTGCGAGAGAGAGGGGGAAAAGCAGGCTGAAGAGATGCTAATGCATCTCCATAGAGCCCCATGCGATGCATCGGGAAACTCGGCAAGAGGGCGAGAGAGAAAAGTGGGAGAAGATAGTGGCGACGAACAATCGACAAGCGTTAGTTCCGGGTGCACATATTTTCTCAGTCGTTCCTAAAATATTTCACTGAAGTCTATTTTTGGCCTAGAGAGAACAGCTTTGGGTATACCCTCCGGCAGTCCAGTTTGTGTGACACGTACACGTTGCGCCATCTAGCTCAAAATAGTTGCAACCTGACAGGCCCTTTCGCCAGCCTGCTTGCTCGTGGGGCTATTCACGCCAAGGCACTACTGAATATTCTGTTTTTCTATGTTCTCTGGAATAAACCGGCATTGAGGCCGGATTTTCTGTTTTCGCTCTAAGATGCTGTTTCAGGCACTGCGCACACATTGCAAGCGGCGACTCGCGCGTTGAACGCTAAAGAAATGTCCAGTCTTCGCACTCTTCAATATGAAGAACTTAAGTGCGCTAAATACGTCACCTCTCACGGCTCCGTCCCCTACTCTTCCGGGAACTTTGTCTCTGTCTGGACGCCAAAGCATCGAGTGGAACTCTCTCAAAAGTGATTGCCCGGCTATAGCGTCTTATGCGAATCACTGGGCAATCCAGTGTCGTTATATATATCATTGAGAAAATCCATCCACATCATGACAGGCGCAAAATAAAAGTCTACACAGTACATATCGTTGGGTTCAAGCTGAACGTGTCTCCTTCGTATTTCCGCTTTCGGTGAACGACAGGGCGTCCTTCTTTTTTAGAGGGGAGAAATGCTAGCGTAAGGAAGAAGAAAAGCAGCAGAGAGGGACTACAATCTTTTTCAGAAACAATTTAATTTGTCACCCTTGTAGTACATTTTTAATTCACCTAGTAATATTAATGTATTGCAGCTAGCTATAAATTTTCTAAAATGAGGCTAGAAATGGGCATTCAGGTCCCACTTCGTATTTAAGAGTGGGGTGCGGGCCAACGTTCATGTACATATTTCCAGCGAGTTACCGGCGAAATATCTGGTCTTCAAGTTCTGCGTGTACTTGGGCGCCGTGGTGGCTCTGTACGAAGAGGAGGGTTAAAGGGGGGACTTGGCGGCACAAGAGGTTCATGAGGGTAAGAGGAGGGACTTGGGGGTCGCGGCTGCGGCCCCGCAGGTGGCATCGAAGTTGTTCTTTTGTTGATGGGCGTCGTGGAAGGCCTAGCGACTTCCGTCGTTTTCTTCGGTTTCTCTGTAATATTTTGTTGGTGATGCTTTTGACGACTGTGGCATCCACACTTGTGTCTTAGACACGTCTGTATACGAAAAAATGTACTTCGCAAGTTTTCAATCGGGGAAAAAGACCACTACAGTTTATCACGCGAAATCGTTTTTTAACTTCTGTAAAACAAAAATATTTCGGGGTCGGCTTTCATACCTCAACCGTCACTAAATATTCTAACAAAACACATCATCACTTGGGCAGTAGTCTTCAAACAAGATTGTGTCACTCGGATGGAAACAAAAAAATGAACCATTCAATAATCTAACACCCCTTCTCCTGCGCTAGTGGAGCGGCTATGATTATCATGGTTGCAGTTGTTATCTACTCGTGGTTCTGCAAAAACGTAGTCGCAGCAATGGCAGGAAGAGTCACGTGATCCCGTAAGCAATTTAGGTTATGTCATAACGTAAGAAATATAGGTTGCATCAATTATATGATCACCACCATTACGTGATCACATAAACACTATTGGCAACATTATTTATAAGTTACGCGTTTACATATTCATAATAGGCCGTGTGGTTATGTGCTCACTGTACGTTTCCGTTTTCTTATATGTTGCGCGTTCACGTAGCTGCGTTTATGTGATAAATTGGAATCGCGTGTCTTTAGGTGTAGGGGGCTGACCAAGTGGTGTCCCATAGAACGGGAGTACAATGAGGACCCTGAGGAGGTACTCCAGTGGTGGTTCAGCCAGCTTTGCGTTTTGCTCCAATTTTTGGAGCAGAACATATCTCGTTATGGAACACGTTTGCATCAGAAAAAGTCGCTTTTCGGAGCAGCATTGGACAGCACACACGTAAGTTGGAAGTAATTCGGTGCAGTTCCCTATAAGTGATACCGGCACGCATTCATGCTATCAGCTACGTGATGCCCATTAAAAACCCAAATCTAGCAGTTATACTGTACTATAGATAGTGACAGGTTAAGAGTAAAGTGGAAGCTTCCCCCTCTTCTTTCAGCTTTTGCAGAGCGAACGCTAAAGAGGCCCTCCTCTACCGCGGTCTTCAAAGTGATGCCCGTGCACGCAGCGAGAGTACCAGCTATGTGCGATGGGGTGGGTAAAGCACGCCCATCAGCGGTATTAATCAGAAGCAGAACAAGGTAAGCGGTGGAACATTCCGCGCAGCGTGACATCGTCCCTTGTTCATTTCTTTACGTGAATTTGTTTGTTTTATATACTTCTGGCTGGCACATCCAGGGGCGTCTTTTGGCAGTGCTCCGTATTGCATCTCGTGTCTGAACATGCTAAATAAACAGTTCGTACCAAACCTGTGTTTTAGTTACTTCCTTCATACTTGCATGAGAGCAACTTGCCTTCGCAATAACACTCAAAAAGTAACTTTTTTTTTTAGTTGGGGGGGGGGGGGGGGGACACAACGTCTTCCCCACGACGCCTAGGGAACGTAATTTGGAATGGTGTCCCGACGTTCTATGAACGTCGTTGGTAGTCCGGATGTCGTAAAAACACGTATCCTAAACGTCGAGGGAGGACGAAACGGCCCACTGAGACGTGCATTTGACGTGTGACAAACGTCATTGGGAACGTTTTCTCGACCTCCTGTGCACCTTTTCTCGCGGACATTTAAAGGTTTTATCGACGTCGAAGGATGGTAACGTCCGGACCTTCGACGTTGTACGACGTCACGTTACAGACGTCTTCGACGTTCTTTCGACGTTTTCTTCACGTTTATGTGCTGCTTGGGTTGTTATACAATTCTTGTGACGTCGGTAGTCGGTGATTAGGTTGTGGATATATAAGGCTTTGAGGAAATAAACGCGGTAGCTGAGTTTGAGACGTTCTTTTCCCCTGTTTTGTTTTTTTTCTTCGACCATCTTTTCCAGCTTTTACAAAGTTTTGGGGATTCTACATCATGATCAATTTTCACCAGCTCGCCCGCGCACTCACTGCTTTACCTTTTTATCAATGGCTTCGAAAACGTTCGCAAATTATGAAAATAACGCGTGACTTCGCGCATGTGCACCTTGTACCGCAGCGCTCTAAGTCGTAGCTCGAATGAACTAGGCCTGCATGCTGAACAGAGCACCGTTGACTAGGCGCTGTTGACAAATTCTCGATTTTTTTTATATAATTCTGGCACTTTCATTTAATGCCCCGAAAAGACAAACCGTGTTAGAGGTTTCTTGATAAAACATACCGCATTGTATGTTTCTGAGGACGCTCTGCAACTTTGTCTTTGAAACATTTGCTCTAAATTGTATATTTCAAAAGTAAGTTAACTAATTCTAGTTATTTAGTTAAGTGGGGAAAAATAGCCTTACTTAATCCAAACAATAAAAAAAAAACCTTGTTTGTCTTTAGTCTCGTCTTCCTAAAATGCAACGAAATATTTTTAAACCTTGGCTCAAGTTACGTGGAATACATTGTAAACTCACAAACAAATTCGGAAGTGACGGCGTGGCAGGTTTTGAGCATTTCATTCTCACTCTAAAGCCAATGAGAATGCGGCATTGCGCGGTAAGAGTACTGAATGGCCAATCAGAAAGCAAGAAGTGTGCGCATAATAAACCACGCTCCACGTTTTTTTATGCCGTCTGGGACTATAGCTGACCGTCGTCAAAATAAACCAAGTGAGTCACGGAGGCGTCTATTTGTTTTTTTCTTTAATCATAAAACCAATTAAAATTAACATTGCTATTTACCAAGTTAATTTTGGTAAATTGTATAAAAAAATTCGTTTTTTTTTTGTTGAAATAGTTGACCGAGATAATCGAAATAGCCACAATCAAAAGTGATTACTCGGAGGAACGAAACGTTTCCCATTTCCGCGCACACTGCAGTTTGCAATCCTCGCAAGAAACTAATTAACCTACACCATTCTCTAAATGTCGCGGAAATATATGAGTCACACGCGTAATATTTGAGTCAGTGTATATAGACATTTCGCCGAACTTCTGTTTTATGTTTTGCTGTAAGACATGGAACCGTAATCGGCTGTATGTAGGTGTATATCTATTGCTATTCTAGTCTCGCATATCAGTAGCCGTCTACGAAGTGCAGCGTGATCCGTGTGCCGTCAAATCCTGCTGGAATTTCGTCCGTGACTCCAGTCTCTCTATCGTCATTCACGATTAAAATGTACAACATTCTTTATTTGAGTCGTAATAAGCACAAAAAAAATAGCTCCGTGTTGCTCTCATTTATTGCGTTCAAGAACAACAATTTTGAATATAAGAACTGCGCACTGTAGAAGCGA
Source organism: Ixodes persulcatus (assembly GCA_013358835.2). Taxonomy (NCBI): domain Eukaryota; kingdom Metazoa; phylum Arthropoda; class Arachnida; order Ixodida; family Ixodidae; genus Ixodes; species Ixodes persulcatus. The sequence goes on along the minus strand of JABSTQ010009438.1, from coordinate 684,809 downwards.
AATGTAAGCAAGCCCTCGGCAAGAGCTGAGAAAGAGCGCTTTCAACTGCAGCTGACAGTGAATAGTGTCTACACACGCATGCTTAGGATAACTTTGATAGGTAGGCGACACGTTTTTATGGCTATTTATAAATTATAAGCAATTATAAATAAATGTTTATTTATAGTTTTAAACGTTATTTATCTGATAAATGCAAGCTTGCATTTTATTATTTGGGCTTGTTTTTGAATATCGGAAGTGCAGATATGGTGTTTAATGTTCCCAAACAAGATTTCAGTAGTTTTAAAAAAAACTAGAAAATCACGTGAGAATAAGCCTTATTGCGCATCATAAAACAAGTTTTCCTCTTCATAAAGAATGTTTCTGTGAACATCTAACGTATTGTAACAAGCTGTAAATTCATTAAATGAAATATTAATATAAAGAAAAGCAATAAAATACGTCAAGGGTTTCAAAAGATTGCGCAATGTTCAAGAAACCTTGCACAAAGTTCAGCAAATAGACACATGAAAAAAAAATTATTAGAAAGCACCATATCCCTGGAACAGCTGTTATTTACGGAAATGGAGCCTGGCATATTTTCACTTCAGAAGCAAAGATGAACGGACGGAAATATTATAATTGCGCAAAATTTACCCCATTGATGTAAACAAACCAAATATGGTAAACTGCTTGATTCGTTTTTGTTTACAAAACTGATAAATGTCTATCCCACACGCCGGTATACGCCTCCTGGTGCTTTAACGGTATTTGTATTTCGCAACGCAGATAGCAAAGTGCGGCCGAACCTCTGTAGTTCTGAGTCCCGAGCTGAAAGATTTAGGAAACACATTTCGTCCACGATTTACGATCTACAAGAAGACTACAGCATGCGCATTTAACGCAAATCACTCCGCAACGGCAATCTTCGGGCCGAATCAGGTATTGCAAACGCGTTAAAAAGAAAGCAGCGGAAGCGGAAGACTTACGAACAAAAATCACTCTCTTCGCTGGGAGCGCGGAACAAGGTTCGCTTAAATCAGTATACGGTCGTTAGGCCCTCCGAGCCAGGAGTGCCTTGATTACGCGAAGAAGCCTTTAAATAGAAATCTGCGAAAGAAAATATCGTCTTGCGAAGCGTATAAAAGCAATTGCGTTATTAGTTTGAGCAGGTTCGTTATTGGAAGCCGAGGTACGGTCGCTCGCGTGCGCTGGAAAAAAGAATGAATGCAAATTATAAGCACACGTCATATTTAAATTAAAAAAAAAGGAATTTATATGGAGAAAGAAAAAGGGGTGGCTTACCTCGAAGGTCTATATTAAGTATAATAATACGTTATTTATTTTTGCGTATGGCATGTTTAAGGACTCATCTTTGAACACAAGTCTCAAATTGTCGCTGACGTGAAAAAGAAAAAAAAAAAAAGAAGGTTACAATGACTATTTCAACTAAAGCTCCGCCAAAGATTTTGCTTTTCAGCGTATTCATAGACTTTGGTTCTTTATGTCAAGTCTGGTTTATTCATCTGCATATTTACTATTATTTTCTCTTTGAAGGCCATGGAGCATATCATATATCACATACTTTTTGATCTTGTCTGCTGTGACTCAATTAGTAGTCTGATCATACTTCTTTGTTTATGGCCCACACCTCTCCCTGTGAATTTTATTAAAACCTCTCAATAGTTATTGAGATCTCAATAGAAAAATAAAGAAACACAGATTTTGAGTCATGAAAAAGGCATAACATTTTGCGTTGCGTTTGGCCAGTTGCAAAGGGAAATCGTTTTAACTAGATTATACTATAGTTGCCCGTATTCATGAAAATTGTAAGTTGAGAAAACTTGCTTTAAAAATGTGTCTGTGTCCATTTACCTTGTGAACGCTGGTAAAGCCTATCGATACAATTTATTTGCGTAAGGAGTTTGACTTACAAAGAGGCAGAAAAGTCAATTTCACTGACACGTCGGACCTAGGATATGACGATGAGTATGATGTTTCACACACGGTGAGTTCAAGTGCCACGTCCCCCCGCATATGCCACACCACTGGCAATTTTTTGTTAAACATATAATTGTCTTCAGTCGCATTGGCCGAGCTACTCCTGTTGAACGCATTGACGAGCTCTCTGAATTTTTTATCAGACAGTTGACACACCCTAAGTTTATATTCGTATTACAACGGATAAAAGTTGTCTCGAACAAAGCCACTTCCTCTATAATTATTCAGTTTGTGTTTTCAGTTTGTACCACGCTCGATGAATGCCGATTGAAAAGTAATAAGACCGCGCCTGTATCTTATTTTGTAGGGCAGCCAGGCAACTGTGCTGGCGTAGGTAAACTGTATCAATTGGCTTTACCAGCGTTGACAAGGGAAATGGACACACGAGTATGATGGTGCCTGGAAGGCGTCTCCGACTGTTGCGTTTACCGCGACCAAAAGAGTGGTCCCTCCATTTCCGCCTGGTGACGTCATACAAGTGGCATGCTGTCGCTGGCCGCGAGCCTGGCGGTGTCACAACAGCGGTGGCGAATGTGGCAGACGCCTGTTCTGCAGCAGGTCGCTCCCCAGTTTGACAGTTGGCGGAAGCTTCGGCAGCCATCATGAAGTTGGGACGCCGCGACACCAGCGACACTAACGCCCGCTTGTTCTTTTTTGTCAATATTGCTCTATTCAAGCGCCAGAATCGCGACATCCGAAAACATGACGCTACTCTTTTTTTTTTTTTTACCGTCATTTGTTGCCACGTTTGAACCACGAATGCATCGGCGGTATCCGTCAAGAAACGGAGGGAGAGAAGGAAACGAGAGAGCGCGGGGGACGTAAGAACGTCGAACTCTGGTTGGAGCGATTAGTGGGTAGACCTCAAGCTAGCTGCCTTTTTCTCCACCGCACTATCAAACGCGATGAACGCCGGAGGCCGACCTCCGGCGTTTGGTTCTCTTATTCGAACACGTTCGAAGGGTGCAGTGTAGACAAAGGCAGCTAGCTTCATGTCTACCCACTAATCATTCCAATCAGAACTCGGCGTTCTGACGTCCCCGCGCGCGTTCTCGTCTCCTCCTCTCCCTCAGTGTTTTCGGCGCATAGGATGCTACACACACCATTCGGGCGAATCGAGCTGATTAAGGCCTGAGGAGGTTACGTCCATTGTCGGTCTTTACATGCCGCGATTCAATCGGAAATAGTTAGCGTGGTTTTCGTACAGGCAAATTGATCCTGGCTTCGTTTCAAAAGCAGCGTTCCAAAATGAGTATCCGCAGGTCGATCGACTGCATTGTAATTGATCGAACGGTCTTCGTAAACTCTTTCGTGTAAAAGTACATGTCGATCTTGGACACTTTACGTCATCTCACGTTTTCGATGAAAAGTTTAGAGATGCCAGTTTACATCTTTGCTGTTACACCATTGACACGCGCAACACGTAGTCGTATGGGCTACAATTGCAGTCTTCGTTCGAAACGTGCAACACTGCAATGGAGATGTTGGTCACAAGAGGAAATACAAAACCATGTTGATCATCGGTTTAACATAATGATTTAAAAGCGCAAAGGACAGACACGAACATGAAGTAGACAGGACATCGCTATAGCGCTGTACTGTCTACTTTATGTCCGTGTGTGTCCTTTGCGCTTTTTAAATTATTATGTTAAACCAACTAGCCCACCTTAATATTTTAGTAGATCATCGGTTGGCGCTTGGCACCAGGAAACCGAAACCGAACGCAGCGCAGAAGTCGCCTAGTTACCCGGTGTACTTAGCACTGCTGGTACTGCTCCATATCTTCGTTGTTTCTAACGGCTTCGTTCGCTCATTCGACAATATTATCGGTAAAAATGTCACTGCTTCCGAGATGCTCTGCGTCTTTGAACTGGGAGACACAATTACAGCCGCAGATTCTCAGCCAGCTCAACAACATTTATTAAACAACGTGCCCGACAGACTAAACTGAAAAAAAAAGATGAGGCGGGAGAACAGAACTTTCTTTCCGTCTGCCTGGAAAAGGAGAAAAGCGTCTCGTTCCTGCCTGCTTCTGTTGCCCGCTTGTGGGCGCGCCAGTAGAAGGGAAGAAAACACGGCGTTTCTTCCTTTTTTGTCCTTTTTTTCTTTCTTAGAGTGCATCCACTGCGGTTAAAAATGTCAACGCTCCCAGGGCAAATTTTCGCTGAAGTAAAAATTTGCGCCATGGGCACGCGAGACGGATTATCAGGAGTGTACAAGAAGGGCATATGCCAAAAAACAAGCTCAGGTATGCAAAAAAAAAAAGCTCGTTAAAATATCGATGATTGGCAGCACACAAAGTATGCAGATCACGGGCAACCAAATATTTCTATAGTCGCTGACAGATTGAAAACGGCAGAAAGGTCCTTCAGCTGTCCCTCCTCCAGTGCGACCTCAATACCTTTCTTAAGGTTTGCCGTTTTGTAATCCTTAAAGGGGCGGTGCAACCATATTCAAATGAAATGCTTTTCACTTTACACGAGCTTACTGGCACAAGTGGGACTCGAGGATACTCGCACGCAACGCCACTGGCCAAGAAACGTCCTTTGTCGCGGTGTAATTTCGAGGATAAAAGCGAGCGTTTTCCTTCAATCTCTCCTTCGCAAATATTGATAACGTAGCTGGCTTCTCGCACTACCGCCCAGTCACGATATTTGAATGCGGCCCATAGATTGTACCCGAGCATTGCGTGGACACTCCCCCCCCCCCGATTTAGACTCGTGATAATTAATAGCTCGAGAAGCATTGTAATGATGACAATAGCCACACCATAACAATGTCTGGAACTCAGCGTATTAGTATTGTGCCTTGCAACCCCAGCGCGTGGTTATGATCAACATTGGAGGCATGTAATCGGCTCCAGATCACGTAGCCGCTTGTTCTGGCTGCAAGTTGAGGGGGTGAACGCTGCTTGTTTTTCTTTATTTTTTTTCTGCTACTTTGAATACGCTTGGTGAGAAACGAACGGGTGTTTTACAGGTCATTAATATCAGGAATCTGTTCTAAGTGGTATTTACTCAAAGTGTAAAAATCGTTGCGTCGCCCTTTAACGCGCTCAGCAAAGGCACGGACACCAAAGAGAAAAGCACGCGCTAGAGAAAAGCACGTGCTAGAGACCGGGCCCTCGAAGGAGATACCCCGCCGTTATAATTTGTTTGGCTACTATTTTTTATATGGGTTTTGTTTTAACTCATTTTATGAGAGCGGGAGTCCTGACTAAAACGGAGTGGAAGCGGCATCCCGAGGTAAAGATTAGACGTGGAGAGGTTTCGAGGCCTGGCCATGCGCGGACGATGACGGACATCCCTAATGTAAATACCTATACCATAGCCTCCTTTATACTCACAAAGCCTCGCTGTTCGATGACGGAGCCATAGAGTGCCCGGTCGCAGATTTGGAGCGCGAGAGTCTTGTAGCACGGAGTATTTCTCGGGAGTCTCGTATCCAGCGCACAGCTTTTGCAGCGGCGAGGACCCGAAACATGGTTTTCAAACCACGGCCGGACTGGAAGCGCGCGCTCTCTTTCTCTTCTTACGGCCTTTGCAATTGGGGCAATCGGTGCACCTCCCGCCGCAATTCGCTGGGGGCGCTGTCACCTCACCCCTGGGCTACCCTTTGCCGTTTGCACAGAGCGCGTCTGACAGTGTATCTCAGCGCTGTCGCAACTTGCGGCCGAGATTTTTTTAGCCTTTGACATCTGTTCCTTACGTTAGACCCTCAGCCACTATCTAATGCGCTTCTGATGAGCCAAAACGGTGAATATTTGACGCACATCTCCGAGCGATTCGGGAGTAAAAAGTAGTAAGTAGAGACAGCGAATGCAATTGCGGGAAAACTACACTCGTCTTTACCTCCAGGACTTCTGCTGCAACTCAAGAACAGGAGGAGACGGACCCCTTCTACGTGGAGGAACTTTAAATGATAAATAATTCGTACACTCTCGTGAAATGTAAGCAGGCCCAATCTATCTCTTGCCGTGGTCTGCATCATCATTTCATAGGCCGCACATGAAGTCGGTCAGCTGCTCTAGACGAGGGCGTAGTAGTCTGTACATTTTTCGCACAGTGCATATTACAAAGTGCTTCCTCGAGGGCTTGTGCACATATGCAGCTGATTTTTCGTTTCTGTCCGTGACCGTCTTTGCATGGCTAATCGGAAGTATTCTGAGGAACTTGTTGCAAATTAAACCAGCCAAGCGCTTTGAGTGACTGTTGTCAATGCCCTCTGGGCAACTTAGGATTGTCGCGTCTTCAAAATAGGGGTGCAATGAGTAGTCGCAGAACTTCGTGCACATTTGTACGCGGAAGGTGCTTAACAGCCCTAAAAAAAAAAAAAAAACAGCAGCAATGTTGTCCAGAAGTGCAAGGAACCTAGGATTTAGATAATGAAGTCCGCTTTTATCCTGGCCTTGCAATAAGACGAACAGAGGATCCCCTCTGTTACTCGTAGTCAACAGCATAACACAGGCGTCGCACCCAAACTCACTAATGAGCTCAATAAACCGTTGTCAAAACAACAACCCACGAAGCTCGAACACCAGCGCAAAGCAGCTCGAAAGGACTCTCCGAGTGGGGTGAAGTGGGGTGAGGTGGTTGCGCCCCTGGCGGCAAGCAAGTGAACTACATGCGGAGAAAAAATGCCATTGACTCCCGAGCGATTGCAAAGGCCAGTAAGAAGAGAAAGAGAGGGCGCGCTTCCAGACCGGCCGTGTTCAAACTCGACGAGAAAAGAGGCGGTGCCGCGAGGAACGCGAAAGGCACGAGCGGACATTCCATCGCTCGGGACAAGTGTGTTTCGGCGTCTCGCAGCAGCGGGGCGCCGTTTTATGACTCTTGTCTACCGCTCTACCTTTTCACTTTCCGGGGCCGCGTGTCGTGGCGATCTGCCATGCTTTGTCAGTATAGAGGAGGCTATGCCTGTACATAAATGCTGTTGGTAAATGACGTCAGTCATTCTTACAACATGGTGCCGAAATCCGGGAGAAGCTGTAACGAGACGGTGAGAACCTGGTGGGCTCAAGGAATGGTGACAACTGCCAACGTACAAACGCTGAATTGACAACATGAACGAGACATCGATCAACGTAACGGGCGGCCTAGACATTATCACCCTCAGCGATGCCGACATCGAACACCGTGTCAAACAAAAGATCTGCATTACGCACAAAGGTGACAACTTTGTTTAGTTATCTTGAGAAAGTAATGTCAGAAACTCCAAGCAGAAAATTTCACGAAGTCATCGAGAGGCTAACAAACTACGATTGTAAAATGAAATGGCTAGACGATGCCATCGAACCTTTCATTCCAGCCAAAGACCTCAAAGAGGAATTCACTGCCGTCATAAAACATAACGACCGCATCATTAGATACTTATCAATGCTGTCTTTACCAAGCTATTTTTGTGGGCATCTTGCGCTACAGCCTTCCCGCTTTCAACAGCACGTGCAAAACAAACATGAAGAAGCTACAGAGCCTACAGGCTCGAGCTCTGCGCTGCTGTTTTGGACTCCCTCGGTCAGCTTCCACGCCGACACTATCGACGAATCCCGACAATACCCAGCCATGGTTCTCGAGGTGAAAACGGGTATTAGCGCCGAGATGTTTCGGTGGCGCCATCTTATGGTTTCCCTCCGTGACGTCACGACTGGGATTTGCCTCGCCATGACGTCAGCAGTTGTTATTCTGGCTACTTACCATCGGGTGCGACGACGAGTTCGATGGTGTGTTTAAAAAGCACAGTAGAAGCTAGAAGCCATCGCGATCCGAAACTAACACCGTCAAAGTTGACAATCTGACAGTGCTCATATGCCCATGGTTTGGCCAATCGTGGAAAGCTGACCACAGCGACGCATTTGGCCGCGCACATCGCTAATAGGTGAACCTCGAGGTTTTTCTTTGTGATACGCCTTTTTTGTTTTTGTCCAATTTGGCTTATAGTAGGCCGAGTAGGTACTGGAAGAAGAAGAGAGCACGAAGGTTTTGTATCTTTGAGTGATGATCGGTCTCTTGAGGCGTTGCTTAGTACGGTCTCTCCCGAAGGTGTCCTTTTAGTGTGTTTTCTATTTCACAACAGAAAGTACATTGAGACTTTAGGACGACCCAGTTCGGAAGATCTCCGCTACGTACACATTAACTTCATGTTCAGTTTAGGAATGCTCTTACTAATTTCATGTCTAGGTAGACGCAACACATTTATTTATTTATTTATTTACAATACTGAAAGCCCTTTCGGGCTGCGTCAGAAGTCTGCAGAAATAGAACATAAAAAATAAAAAAAAACATCAAGAACAATCACCACAATACAGCCATTTGAGTACAATGTCGGTTAAGCAAGAACTCTCGATGTCATCACCAGGGAAGAGAACGAGCACGCCCCCGCATACAAATCAAGTAATACCCTACATGAATTCAAACTGCTCGGCGTTGTCACTCCCAACAAAAAAGGTCGCCATTTAAACTATTCCACTCCTCAGTTGTTCTTACAAGGAAAGACTACTTAAAAGACATCAAAATTTGGAAAATACGGCTCGACTCTGAACTGGTTAGAGGTGACCTTCTTCCAGGAAGCGTTATATAGTTACTGGAACTGATGTTATAATACCTATTGTAGAGTTTCTAGAAAAACTCTGACCTTCTACTTTTTCTCCGCTATTCCAAGGTTGCCAGGGCTGGATTTTTTAGTAGTTCTGTTACCGATTCCCTGTGGGGATACTCTGAACAAAACGAATCTTACTGCACGCTGCTGGATACGCTCACGTTGATGTACCTGATAGTTGACATAGGAATTCCAGATAACATACGCGTATTCAAGAGGCGATCGAACGAGTGTCTTAAACGCAAATAATTTAAGTGTAGGCGTTGTATCTTCGTGTGCCAGTTTTAAAAACCCAAGTTTTCGCGAAGCCACGCTACAGACATATTCGATATGTAGCTTCCAGTTAACATCATTATAAATTGTGTCCCCTATGTATTGAAGAGTTTGGAATTGTTGCAAACGCGATATCACAAATATTTGTTAGGCGACCTCTTTGTGATTGTGAAAAAATTCTTTTTTTTTTCAAAATTTATCCTTATATCTCATTTCTCACACCACTCGTGCATAGTCATTAACGAGTCGTTTAGTAACATTTCATCGCTTTGAGAGTTAACGTTCATGTACATTAGAAAATCGTCTGCAAAGAGGTGGACTTCGACAGATGAATGAATATCATTTGCAATGTCATACATATACGCAAGATACACAATCGGTCCCAAAACAAAGCTCTGAGGCACACCGGAAGTGACTGGCAACAGATATACATATACCGCAAAAGGTAGCGAATGATCAACCAACAAAACTTGAAATTGTCACTGACAGCTTGAGAAAAGCAGATCGTGGATGCTTTTGTTTGCGCTTCTTGTTTTGTGGTTGGTTTCGTGGTGTTCTTATCGGCTCACAACGCAATTAGTGGCCGTGGAGCGATGCAAAGATTCCCGGGGCTCGCCACTGCCTGTGTTTTCTTGGCTTGCAGTGACTATGCAGGCAGAAAGTGAGGAAGAGAAGGAGGCGGGAGCACTCGGGAGGTCAGAACGCCGAGGTTTGGTCCAAATGATCGGCGCGTAGATGCAGGGCTGGCTACCTTTGTCTCCAGGGCATTTGTAGAACGCGTTAGAATAGACACCTTTCGAAGGTCACGTGCCGATTATTAGAAGGTCGGAACCACTGCATAATGACGGAACAACTGTCATCGTGGAACCTGCAAGTCATTCCATTATGTAGCGAACGTCGGAGCGCGGCCAACGCTAGACGTCGTTGAGCCAATCAAGCTGTATCGAAAGTGCAACGTCACTGCGCTCAATACTATTTTCCGTGGGTGTGTTTTTGCTTTCTAATCCAACGCAACGGATAAATGTGCCGCGACGTTTCGGCTTTAGTCCGCCATTCCGCAGGAATTTCACAGCCGCCAGCAGGTGGCAGTCTTTAAAAAAGGGGTCTATGAGGAACGCCGGTGTCCAGCGTTTGGCGTTTCCGTTCAAAGGCGTTCAATGAGTGGGGTGGAGGCAAAGGCAGCTAGCTTTGCGCCTACTCACTAATCAACCCCACTAGAGCTCGTCGTTTTGACGTCCCCGCGCGCTCTGGTCTCCTCCTCTTTTTAAGTTTCTGCCCGCATGGTTTCTTCAGCGTAACTAGAAAAAGAGAGGGTGAGAGATGGAGAGAAAAACACTTTCAGCCTTTTCACTGTGGTGAAGAAGGGAGAGCAGCGGAGCTGTACTCTGTAACGCCATCTAAGAGCAACGGCGGATGTCTGGTTGCCGCCATCGCTTATAGATGGCGATAGCAGTCCAGAGAGTTAGGCCGAGATTTATTTGTCCACGGACATTAAACTGGAGAAATTAGCCCTTAACAGCTCCGCTGTAAAATAGAGCAGGCACAAATCGAAAAGGAGGTAGATTGATGACTTCAGCAGTTTGTGTAGCTACAGTTTGTGAACTCGACTTTGGATTGGCTACCGGACGCTTTAGAGCCTTGCTACATACGCGCCGTATGAGCCAGCGGTACGAGCCATGACTAGACTCTTTATTTTTGCTCTAATAAACTCAGTTAACTGGAACTTGAATCAGCTACCGTCACTCGTAAAGAGCACATCAATGGAAACGAGAACAACGATATCGAAGCCCCCATTCAGCTTCCCAATAGTTGACAAGGCAAGTCTCGGCGGTTGGTGATTTGTTCCTCTCGGAATGGACTCGCAACTGAAAGAAAGATGGCGACTATCGGCACCACCCCAGTGTACGATGCCGAGGTGGAGCCATGGGCGAACTATATCAAAACGCTTGGAGTAGTTCTTCGTCGGTAATCGAATTATCGACGACAAGAAGAAGACCGGGATATTTTTTGTCTTTCGTAGGACCGACGACCTGCGGGTTACTTCGAAGTTTATTGACTCTCATAAAACCAAACACAAAGGCGTTCGAGGAGCTCCTGGGCTCCCGAAACTAACACCTCTCAACGAGACCATCCGAAACAATGAAACGGTATATGTTCAATAGCCGCTTCGAACAAGAGGAGGAAACCATTTCGGAAATACTGGCAGCTCTCCGGACACTCACCTAGTTTTGCAACTTCGGCGACACCCTTGACATTATGATTCGGGATCGACTGCTGTGTGGTGTGTGCGATGTAGGAGTGCAGAAGAGACTGCTGGTAGAGTAAGCGCTGACCTCGGAAAAAGCAACGCGCATTGCACTGGCTGTGGAAAACGCTAGCAAGAATACATCAGACTTAAAAGGACGAGGCCCGGACCCTCCCCAAGTCAACAAGGTGAGCAAACAAGGTGTCAAGTATAAGCATGTGGGACGGTTCCAACAATGCAAAGCACCCCCGTTTCAAGGGAAACAGTACACGAAGTGCGGACGGTGTGGCAACAGCGATCACGCCCTTAGAAGTGTCCTTTCATGTCAAGTGCGTGTTTTAAGCGCGGAAAAACGGGACATCTCGCAAGGGTGTGCATGTCGCGCTTTCGAGCATGTGGTTCGGCACGCCATGGTCAGGTCAACGTCATCGCTGCAGCACGATCGGCACTCGGAGAGGAATTGGACCTTCGCGCAATCGAAAGCATCAGTGGTCTGCCGATGCACAAGCCATAGACCATTGCGCTGAGTTGCAAGGGAATTTTTTTCAACATGGAAGTGGACACCGGTTACCTAGTATCGGTCATTTTGGAGAATGTTTACCAACAACACCATCAGCCATGGCCAAAAATGACCTCTTGCTAAACGTAGCCATCGTGATACTTGGGAGCCCTAACAGTTAAAGGAGTTCTCGACATGACAGTGGAACCCGAAGGACAGAGTGCAAAGGCGTCAATCTACGTCTTGGACTGCAATGGACCGAGTCTGTGCGGCCGCGACGTAATTGAAGCGCTACGTCTGCTACAGAAGACCAACTTCGCTGAAGCGGAAGACTGGGTCTTCGAACTCAAGACGAAGTTCAGCGAGTTATTCAAGCCTGGAATGGGCCAAATAAAGGGACCACCAGTGCACCTGCACCTTTGCAAAGACGCGACACCAAGACAATCACCGTCAAGCCCAGAGCAAGTGGCCGTCGTGGAGCAACTGGAAGCAGGACCACTTCCGGTGAAACAACTGGCGGATTTTACAGCTGCGGACACGGAGTTAAGTAAACTTCCATAAAATATACTGGAAGAATGGCCAACTCAGCCACAAGATCCCACTCTCGAACCCTTCTGGACCTGTAGAGCGGAGATGTCTGTTGAGGCAGGACTTGTAGAGCGGGGGAAAAGAGTGGTAATCCCACGAAAGGCAAGGCGAGCAGTGCTGCTGGAGGCTCTACGACGCCCACTCTGGGATGGCAGGGATAGCCACCACCAGATCGTTCTGGTGGTGGCCAGACATGGATCGCGACGTCGAAAACATGACCCGCGGCTGTCATGAGTGCCAGCAAGAGCAATCCTATGTCGCCCTCAATGGCGACATAGGATTGCGACCATTCTCTGGTAAAGTATCCATGTCGACTATGCAGGGCCAGTCGATGGACAAATGCTGCTAATCGTAGTAGACAGCTACTCTGAAGTTAATTAGCTTGAGGCTGTTCCGGTCGAGAATGCTACTTTAGACAAGACCGTAGAAGTAATGCGAAGATTATTTGCTCGTTTTGGAGTACCATACTATATCGTTTTGGAGAATGTCCCTTTCTTCACCGCACAACCTTTAAAGACTTCACATCCCATAATAGTGTACGACACGTTCGAACTACACTTTATTACCCACAGTAGAATGGACTCGCAAAACGGGCGGTGCGAACGGTGAAGTCGGTGCTGAAAACGTTTTCTTGCAAGGACCTACAAATAAAGCTGAGCCGCTGGTCGCTTTTATACCGACGAACACCCAACAGCATGTCAGGAAAATCTCCGGCAGAACTCTTGGTGGAACGTCATCTACGTTCGAGATTGTACCTCATTAATCGCGCGCGGTTGGAGAAAAAGGAAGAACAACCACCTCAGACCACCACAGACAAACGACTTGAACGAGGAAGAACCGTATTTATCCGCAACTACGGATTGGGTTCCCGTTGAACTCCGGGAGTCGTAAAGAAGACCTGGGACCCTAAACTCGTCAAACACAAAGTTGGAGCCGAAAGTTTGCGGAGCGCGCCAATTGGACGCCGGCGACAAAAGCGCGAAGTCATCGTCGTGATAGTCCGATCGGCGCGCTCCGTGAACTTTGGCCCCAACTTTGTGTCTGACGAGTTTAGAGCCCCAAGAGAGCGCGCATGGCAATTGTTACTACACCAGATGGCAATGTTGTCCAATACGCCGGCCAGATCAGGCTGAAAACTCCGCAAATGGAAACAAACTTCTGAAGACGACATGTGGATGGCCGACGTCGGTATTCTGGAGGCGCGAAACATGCCCGTGCCAAGAAGGTAAACTCGTACGAGACGGAAGCCTTCACGATTTCAAGCCGCTTAATGTGAACTAAGGGTGGAGGAGTGCTACGTAATCGCCATACGAGCCAGCGGTACGAACCATGTTGCCCGACCGACGGAAAGCCACCCGACATCACCGGTTTCACGAGCAGGGCCCGGAGGAGTTTCTCTCTCCTGTCTTTCTCCTGTCTCGAACATAAGCAGCGGTGGATCACCGCCGCTTCCCGGCACGCAGAAGATGCTCTGCGCGGATTTTGAGGTTTTTTACTGGACGCTTTTTTTTGCTCTAATAAACTCAGTTAAGTGCAACTTGACCCAGCCACCGTCACTCGTAAAAGACTCATCAAGCATATCATGCTTTGGCGTGAAAAAAAAAGTTTAAATTTCACACGTTCTTAAAAAAAAAGACTAGCAACTGACAGATGTTATGGGGTAAAAATTGAACAAACAAAAAGTTATATCTTTTATGATCAGAAATTAGACAAGGCGTTTTATTGCTACTGAAGAACTCACTTTTCTAAAGTCAAAGACCGTTCTTTGGCGTTCTTATTAACTAAGACCACAAGGTCTTTGGCTGTGGTGCGAAGATAGCATGTTCAAGGCTCACCACGCCCTGCCTTGTCTTAAACCGTAATTGATTATACAGAGTGTATTTAGAAACGCGGGGCAAATCGCACGTGCAAAAAGCTTTGCAAGCTTTTGTGCTCGCACGGCCCTGACGTAGAAAAGCTGGCTCCGACGGAAGCAGTATTAACGGCCAGCTCTAAGCGTGGCTTTTCTGATTTTCCTTCGGCGGATGATTGCCGTGTAGTTCTTCCAGCCCTGCCATCACGAATCTTCGCTGTTAAGTCTTTTCTTCACTGCGGCGTGACCGGTCACCCATACCGGGTGGACTGCGGCGTGACCGGTCACCCTTACCGGGTGGACTGCGGCGTGACCGGTCACCCTTATCTGGTAGGCGCCTATCGCCGGTAAGGGTGGTCACCCTTACCGGCGATAGGCGCCTACCAGATGAATTATCTGTGAATGCTGCCACTTCACTCGACGGTGGCCAAGAAGAGGCTGGTCGAAGCACGAGAGATTACGACGAAAGAAAAAAATGTGTCTTAACATCGACCCGGACAAGACCGAACTCCGTCTGAAAGTGCACTGCATGCCCTTCCCGGTGGCCGACGACAGAATTCGTAGGGTCTTCGAACAATACGATAAAGTGCAGGAGATAACCCGAAATACCTGGAGGGCAGATGGCCTTCAAGGCAAGCAGTCATCCACCAGGATGGTTCGCCTCGACCAGAAGCAGGTTGTCACCGTCAACAGCCTCCCACACCAGATCAAGCTATGTGGTGGTATCGTATTGATCTTGACTCCCGGCGTGCAGGGCTGTGCTTACGATGAAAAAAGATGGGCCACATCCGGAAGGAGTGCCTCAGATTCGGGTATCTGAGGGAAGACTGCGTCCGCGCGTATGCCGCCGTCACGGACGTTACCCATCGAGACGAATCGCATGATTTCAAGATGAATGAAGACGAGGCAGAGGCCACGGCAGGTATCGAAGGGCGGGAAAAACCAGGAGATCCTAGTGGCGACGTGCAGAAGGACTTAGAAGCCTGTCCTGCTACCGAGCCGGCCGAGGCGAATGTTTTACTTGAGGTTCTACCGGACATATCGGAACAAAGAACCCAAGGCACGTCACCAGATGCAACAGTCGAATCCATAGAAGGAGCGGCGAAAAACTCCGCCACCCTATCCGCGGACCGGGATCTATTCAAGAAGAAGCGACTGCCGTCGTCACCGTCGATCTGTAAAAGGAGCACGACCTCTCATAATTCCCACCCCTTAGCCCCTATCCTCTGACGGACCTTCGAAACAAGTCACGCAAGGCTCGCCAGAAGTAGAAGGGACGACTCTCCAAATTGGACGATTTAGTCCTATGTCCCGCATTCCCTCAGACGACCGGCGGCACCCAGACCCCTCGTAGGCAACGACCGGAGGATGCATTTCTAGAATGCCGTGTTGCTCGCATCACGGTTAACGTGACTTTATTGCATTTTCGGATGTTATTACTTCATGCTTTCAAATATAAAGTAAGTTAAACTTGCACCCTTCAACCCGGTTAGCTTAATTTAAAGAATAAAAAAGTGAAAGCCGTTTACAACTCCCTGTAACGCCGAATTAGAGCGCAGCTCTTGAGGAGGAGGAGGGAAGGGTATTGGGGGGGTCACGTGAGTTCGGGGGGGAGGGAGGTCACGTGACCTCAAGGGGTCACGTGACCTTGGGGGGGGAGGTCACGCGACGATGACGTCATCAGTGACGTCATCAGTGATGATGACGATGACAATGCGGATGCCGATGACGTCATCGGTGATGTCACTGATGACGTCATCAGTGATGATGACGATGAAAATGCGGATGCCGATGATGTCATCAGTGACGTCACTGATGACGTCATCAGCGACGTCACGCGTCCCATAATGCACCGCGCGGTTACGCCGACGGCGACGGCGACGACGACGCCGACCCCGCTCAAGCCGGAAACGGGCGCCTAAGAGCTGCGCCCTAAAAAAACAGTGGCTGTTAAATTTGCTTGTGAAAGAGAACGCTGATATAGTTTGCTTGCAGGAGACTACACTTTCTTCTGATGACCATGTAAACGACATGACTCTTTTCTTTGATATATACCTATTTTCTTATCGTGCGAGGGCGGTTGGGTACATCGGCGGTAGCGCTATCTTGGGAGGTAAACACAGGCGTATTGAAGAAAGCTTCATTATTACAACTAGACTCATTGCTCAAAGGAAAAACTCTAAATTAGACGAAAAGTTCTGACTTGGCAGCGCGTCTCAAAGCGCCGAGAACACCTTGAAGTCAGAGGTGATGGGCGCTGTTTCGTGTCATGTATATGTCAAATGCAAATCATGAGCACAGCCTATATCAATATGTGATTTAACCATAAACACAACGCCCATTGCATGTAAAAAAAGAAACTGGTGGCGTGTTTGGCTTGCAACCGAAAGGTTGTGGGTTCAAATCCCGCCTTCGCTTAATATTCTCCAACTTATTTAAGGTAAATTAATTAGTTTATAAAGTGAAATCATTTGAAACATACAGTGACCTTTAATTCGCATAAATTTCATGTTTGAATCACTTTCATTCCATGCATGACTTCAAATTTTACATGAGCATTGTGGGTTGCTTGAAATTCCCTCGCGAGGTCATGTGGCCCTGACGTCATGACCATGTCGACCTATCAGGACAGTGAATATGCTCCCTATCGGAGCGCATATGATGCGCTCCGATAGGAAGTATTTACTGGCAGCCATAGCTGAAGGCACGACTGCTGTGCGGGTGCTGACGGCGAGCTTCGACAGTTCATTTGCAACGTGAATTCAGCGCCATCAAGATTACCGGTTTTAGCAGCTTGTTTATTTTAAGCTCGTTCTGATCATGTTCTCTGAAGAGTGCACTCTAATATGGCGTTCAGTGAATACCCCCTTTAGAAAACCGACATTTAAAAAAAACGTGCAAAGTAGGCTTTTTTTAACACTAAAAACTTTACGTACTGTCATGATTATACTCCGTTTCACTTTATGTTGTACCGCAGAGAAGGCTAGAAGCGCGAGCTCATAAAGTTGGGAGCTGCTCTTAACGCACGAGAGCTTGTGCCGCTGAGATGTGCCCTAGAGCATGGAGCTCGGGCTTGTAGCCTTTCTTGCGGTACATCATAAGGTGAAACAGAGTCTAGTATCAGCGGAAACGCCGGGGCGCGTGACCTTCGATGGACGCTGGACTACCTTGAAGCTGATACAACAGCGTTGTGTGAAGGGGGGCTGCGAGGGTGTACATATCGGAGTAAGCGTACACCCTTCAGACCCCTTTTCACATTACAGTTTTATGAACCTCTAAGTAGTGCAGCCTATATCGAAGGAGATGCGCTCTAGCGTTCCCGCTCATAGTGTTCATGATAGCATACCTAATATCTTTCTGAAATATGGTCATATCGTGGTTCTCGATCATGCCCAGAAAGTTAATTGAAAACGTACCTTTAAGCTTCGTAAAAGACAAGCAAATTACTCGAAAGTAATTGATAAACTAAGTATACCGACGTAATTAATATTCCCAAATTGGCCCCTTGGCTGACTCCAATACAACGTTAACGTTCTTCGTGTGCGATTCGTACTTATCGCAAGAATGATTTGGCCCGAGTTTAAAAAAACACCATGGAAAAAAAAACACACACACACACACAAGAAACGCAATAATTTTAACAAATTGGGCATGATTCAAAGTGTGGAACACCAAAAATGTTCTTATAATATTTGTTTCTAAAGAAATACATATTTTCTCCGCCTTCTTACTGTGTGACGTTCAAACTAAAGAAAAAAAAAACACCTTCCATTTTGAAAAAAAAAAGAAAAAAAAAGACAACCCCAGAAGAACAGCTGCTTGATAGAAAAGACAAAGCGCTCGATTTACTACCTACAAATGGCCAGTGCGCCGATTGAACACGAATGCTACGTTGCCGGGTAGAGACTCGGTCAGCTACAACACGAAGTCCAGCCCAACTGTGACGAAGTACTCGTCTCCAATCTGTGCGCCGCCGCGTTGGCCTTGTATAGGCCAACACCTTGTCTACAAACAAGCCCGCGTTGACCCACACCGGGTGTGGGCACCGCGCGTGAGCAGGAACCAGATAGGCGTTAGAGGATGCGTCTGCTCATGCGCAACACCGACAGCAGTGCCATCGCATCGGTGTGACTTCAGAGTGTCGAGTCGGTGTATAGACTACTTAGAAAACCCATTGCTACGACACGTCCACTTCGTAACTAGGAGTTGTTTCCCGGGACCGCATTCTTAAATTGACGGGGAAGTGAAATCTAATTATGCCCGTGACGATGATTATGTTTTTCTTGAGTGTTTCTCGGGACCTCTAGTCGCCGGCATGTTAAGAGCCGCAGGGCGGGGCGTATATTACGTCAGGCTTATCGCTTGGTGACTTGTTCTTCGGCATCCTTGCCGGCTAATAGCACTACCTAATTGCCAACGATAAGGAGATACTCTTGACTGCCATGTGGTTCTTAAACTGCAACTGACCTCAGTGATACGTGCAACACAGGCTTAAGAAAGGCAGAAACGAGTGAAAAAGGCCCGACAAGTATAGTACCCGCAGTTGTGCCTTCTGAAAGTGTAAATTGGATTTAGGCTGCCTTATGACGAGGCGATAGTGAAGTGAAAAGAAAGATAAACGTTGATATGTAAACCTTTCCGTCGCTCTAACGGCACCTAGCTGCTATGGCGTAAAGCGTCTTTGGGGAATATTTTGGAAGCGTCCGATAAGTCAGTTTCACCGCGGTGCGGCTCCTAGCAAAGCCATTTTGCGTGAACATCGTGTGCACTGACAGAGTTGTGTTAGGACTTTCTAATCAGTTTAGCTTACTCGAACATCGCGCTACACAAGAGAGTTCGGGGCCACAGTCGACGATAACTTTTCTAGACTATATTTGAACATCGAAAATGCAAAAGCCCTTCCTCTTCTGGTGAAAACAGTCGTGGACATCTTAGTCCAAGTAGTCCGTTTTCAATAGACCCTATTCAAAAGTAAGAGCCATCTTGTGGCAGTTTCAAGAACTCCAATATTGCCCCCTTAATGGCTCTGATTGGAGATCAAGCTCACCCAAAATCAAGTACCCTCGAACTCGTGAGTCAAAGGCGACGTAAAATTACCAACTCCTTTTCCGCTTTTTGCTCTGTGCTTTTAAAGACGGTCGCTTTTTCTGCTGTGGAGAAGCTGCCTGGTGACGCCATCAGATCGTCGGCTTTGGCTCTGCACATGATGACAAACTGACTTTCAGAAATGGTCTATTCACCAGGGAGCGAGGAGCAATCTGATAAAACCTGATAATGAGTGAAGAATTATTCTCAAGAAGGATTTATTAACTGTTGACATAAATACATGAGGGGTGTGCGAATAGGGATTTTTGAAACCGAATCGAATACGAATCCAATAATTGTGGCACCGAATCGAATACGAATACGAATCGAATAATTTTCGAATAGTTTCCGAATAGTAAGTAGACAGCTACTAAAGAAGAGCAAAGAGATTATAAGTTCAATTTTATTGTTCCAAAATGTTTCTTAAAATTGTTGTGAAAACGCGACTAGACGATAATGACTAGAGTTCAACGATATATAATTAAATAGAGACAAAAGCTACTAAAATATTAGAATGCTAAACATAAAAGCATGGTTCACGCGGATGCTGAACATAAAATCAAGGTTTGCTTGAGCCTGGTACATCCTGAAGCAATGTACTTAGTAGGAGCTCTACATTCTCTTTTGATTCCTTGTTGTAGCAGATGTCCTTGAATCGAGGATCAAGGAAGGCGGAAAGGGCGTGGTGTGCCTGTGTGCTTTCGCCCAGGAACCTTGTTTTCACTGATCCGAGAAGATTCTGCGGAACCACATTGTCGTGTTCCGCAACATCTTCACACACTGAACAAATGAAAGAACCATGGAAAGTGTTGGGAAAGACTCGACACAAGCAGCTGTTGTGGCTTTTTAATTGATTGCATGGGAGTGGCCGAAAAACTTCCACACTCTACTGCGCTCTCTTCGAACAACTTTCTGCTTCTACCACTTCTACTTCGCTCATGCAGAGCGGTTGTACCATTGCAACCAGTTCTGAAACGTCTCCACGACACGCTTTCCGAAAGCGTGCATCATCGTGCAAAAGCGGTCCCTAAAGGCTGAGCCGCATGTAAGCGATTTAGCGAGCGACGAGACGAGCGACAGCGACGAGAGTCAGCAGCGAGCGACGGAGATTTGTCACTGTCGCTTGTCGCGTCGCTCGGTGTTTGGATTTCTAGAAAACGTCCTCATCGCCTTGGTAGCTTGCTCACGTCACTTTCATGGGGCTTGCCTGATCGCGCGACTGACCGAGCGACTGCGAAGCGGGTCAACATCGCCTGTATCGTCCCTTGGCGAATCGCTTTCATGCGGGTTATACTTAACAGAGTGGTCCCTAACGGAGGCAACAGCAACGTACGTATATAGAGAAACTGCCGCGGCCGACGATGATAATCATTGTCTAGGAGAAGTGGGTACGTATTGCCATCTTGCGGGCACGTGTGGGAGGCGGGCCGGAGTGATGTGGGACGACCGTGAAGGGAATCTCGCGGCGCGACATCGTAACGACTATTCGGAAATTATTCGAAAAATATTCGAAACTTTTGAAATTTAATATAATATTCGATTCGTTATTCAAAAATGGCGAATATTCGCACACCCCTAAAATACATATTGTCGCGTAGTAGCTTCCGGACCGTCGTCGAACACACAAACACGTTGAGGGCACAGACACACGAAAACATGGAGAGGAGTCATCGCCGTTGAAGGTTACTGTGAGTAAGAAGACACGATTGAATCTCAGCTGCGAGCCAGTCCTGCGTGTCGAATCCTCCGGGAACACAGATACTGCAACGCTGGACGCATGTTGGTTTTCGAATATCGAGGTTCAAAACGTTTACAACGGCGTGTGATAGAGGGACGAAGTCACGGGAGGACACGGACGCGGTGGTTAAATTAGAAATCGGAGAAGCTGATGACGCGTCTGCACGCAAAGTAGACCTCAAGCCGCTGTTATTGGGATTGCAAACAAGTCGGCAAGGCGGCGCGCCGCGCCCCCCGTAGGTGTTGCACACCCCAAATAATAGCAGCCTTTGATAGGTTAGAATTTATTACTAGAATCGATACCAGACATTAAATACCGGAAAATACATTTTTCTTCGCAAAATAGCAGCAAGCGTCAGAGAGCTACTTGTTTTTGTTAGAGCCAAAGAGCTGGGAATATGTAGTTGCGACGTTATACGTGCATTCGTGGAGCTCGTAAAGGAAATATCTATTACGAAAGCTTCCAGAGTGCTGCGCAGTCTCGTACTGCTGTGAAATGTACATGCTTTTTTCCTCGTCCGTCTCATTCATACCCGCCTGTCAGGCTTGTGGAAATATTTCGTGCTACGAATGAACATAATGAAAACAAGTGCTGGTACGTATTTGTTGCTGCCAGGTGTAAGATATACAAAAATAACTCAACACTGTCGTGACCGCTGCGATAACTGTGAAAGCAATATAAAAAGAATTAATGGGGTAAGCAAGCTTGTTTTGTCCTTTAAAAATTTAAAAGCACGTCTCGTGCAAAACAGTTTTTTTTTTTTTGGTTAAACCTATACTTATTATGATCCGATTCTTGCACTTATACAAATTAAAAATTAAAATGTATTGCTTGCACGTGACATCATCGTGATCTGGTGGTGGTCCTTCTTGCTTGTTCTTGAAGATAAGAACAAGCCTAGAAAAGAGGACTGCCTTCGCTGGAACCGTCATTCAGCAGCAGCGACAGCCAGCTGACGCTTCGCCTAAACAAGTGTTGCTCACTCCGCAGAAAACCAAGACCTTGCTGTCCATTTCATCGGCGCCCACGCAGTCTTCCATGGCACGCTATCCCTTCCACCGGGAGTGACGCAGCGCTAGAAGCCGCTGTCGACCATCGACGTCACCAAGCGAGCCTAGAAAAGAGGACTGCCTTCGCTGGAACCGTCATTCAGCAGCAGCGACAGCCAGCTGACGCTTCGCCTAAACAAGTGTTGCTCACTCCGCAGAAAACCAAGACCTTGCTGTCCATTTCAACGGCGCCCACGCAGTCTTCCTGGGCACGCTATCCCTTCCACCGGGAGTGACGCAGCGCTAGAAGCCGCTGTCGACCATCGACGTCACCAAGCGAGCCTAGAAAAGAGGACTGCCTTCGCTGGAACCGTCATTCAGCAGCAGCGACAGCCAGCTGACGCTTCGCCTAAACAAGTGTTGCTCACTCCGCAGAAAACCAAGACCTTGCTGTCCATTTCATCGGCGCCCACGCAGTCTTCCATGGCACGCTATCCCTTCCACCGGGAGTGACGCAGCGCTAGAAGCCGCTGTCGACCATCGACGTCACCAAGCGAGCCTAGAAAAGAGGACTGCCTTCGCTGGAACCGTCATTCAGCAGCAGCGACAGCCAGCTGACGCTTCGCCTAAACAAGTGTTGCTCACTCCGCAGGTTGGTGTGGTGATTTTTTCCACCGTAATTGTATATTGTTACTGCTGTCGCTGCTGTTGAGTTTCACTGCTGTTTTTGATTGCGAAGTGCGATGACTAAACCCGCGGCGTCTACGTCAGGGAGAGATGATCGTAGTGAGCTTCGCGAGCTCCGTACTGAAATGAGGGGGCTACAAGAGAGCATGAATTTTATAAACGCGGAATTTGAAGATATGAAGAAAAAGCTTGAGGAGGCACGTAGCGAAAGGGAGGCTCTGAAGAAGGAAAACGAGGGCTTGCGCGAGAGGTGCAAAGAGAACGAGAGTCTGATTGAACAACTCCAGATGAGGGTTGTTCAATGTGAGCAGTACTCGCGCAGGTCTAACATTGAAATAAGAGGGCCTTGCGCAGAATGAAAATGAAAACGTCACTGAACTTGTAGGTAAGATAGGTGACGTGATTGGTGAACCCATTGCCGCCAACGATGTTGAGGCTTGTCATCGCGTACCA
This sequence comes from Ixodes persulcatus, assembly GCA_013358835.2. Taxonomy (NCBI): domain Eukaryota; kingdom Metazoa; phylum Arthropoda; class Arachnida; order Ixodida; family Ixodidae; genus Ixodes; species Ixodes persulcatus. The sequence goes on along the minus strand of JABSTQ010009438.1, from coordinate 661,826 downwards.
ACGCGAGAGGAGGGCAAGAGTAACGTCATCGTGCAGTTCAGAAGTAGGCAGAAGAGAGACGCCGTTCTTGCGAAGGCTCGTAAGAGTCGCATCATGTCGGAATTGAGAACGAAACACAAGTTTATCTGAATGAGCACTTATGTCCCGCGCTGAAGCGGCTTTTTTCTCTTGCGATTGCCAAGAAACGTGAGTGCCAGTGGCGATTTCTGTGGACACGGAACGGTAAAATATTTGCACGCAAAACAGAGCAAAGTCCGGTAGTACAAATCGTATCTGAAAGTGACTTGTGCAAAATTGTATAAGCGTAAACTTTGCTAGATCACTATATCTTTCCCATAAAATGCTTTATCAAGAGTACGGATTACCATCTGATATTGCGGTACGAAAGCAGTCAAATGACTTTCTTTCTTTTGTTCATGTCAACGCGCGATCTCTTGCGCCTAAGCAGGATCAAGTTTCTACTTTTCTTGACGAGTTCAACTTCCGATTTGACATTGTTATGTTTTCTGAAACATGGTATCACACAGATAGCGATATGTTAGTCTTGGATGAATACAATCATTATTTTATAAACCGAAGTGGAATGCGAGGCGGTGGCGTAGCGATGCATGTTAAACAGCAATTGTCATGCGAAGTGTTGGAAAAATTCACGCTTATCACAACAGATTATGAAGCACTTTGTTTGCTAAGTAACAGTGAAATGTTTGCGGTTGTGTATCGTCCCCCCTCTGGTAATCGGAACGTTTTTCTTGATTTTATTGAAGAAATATTAGATTTCGCATCAATTAATCGGTATCGCTTGCTAATTGGGGGCGATTTCAATATAAATATGCTTGATGATAACCCGCATGCCCGGGATTTTAATAACAGAATAAATTCGTGCGGTTACCAGAATGTCATCACGACCCCAACTCGTGTATCACTCACGGGTCAATCCATCCTTGACCTTTTCATTGTAAATATAGACACACCTATTCAAGTGGCAGGTACAATATGCTATGATATTAGTGATCACTGTCCCATTTTTATAGCGTATTCTACTTCTACATCATGGAAAAAACACGTCAATCTAAATTCACATATCGGTGCCTATCAAGCAGAAACCTGGATACCTTCCGTAGGTATATCGTAAATGCTGACTGGTCATCCGTCTATAGCAAAACCAACGATAGTGACGCTTATGACGAGATCTTATCAATATTTCTTCACCATTATAATGCCGCTTTCCCTCGCATAACCGAAAAGCAAAAAAAGAAAATTAGAAAGCCTTGGATAGGACCTGAACATTTAAAAATGATCAACGAAAAAACCAAACTTTTTAAAGCGTTCTTGCGTACGAGGGAACCGTGTAAACTCGCAGCTTTTAAGAAACATAGAAACAAGCTAACCGCCGAGTTAAGGAAGGCAAAAACGTCTTACTATAACAACCTTTTTTTTGAGGTGTCCAAAAAGCACCCTGAAAGAGTATGGAAGATAATAAATGAGGTTCTTAAAAGACAAAACACGAAATGTAACACAACTGAATTAACAATAGGAAACAACAAACTTTCAGGGGTCACATTGGCCGAGCATTTCAATACGCACTTTGTGGATATGGTTAGGCCGCTGAATAACATCACTGGTTCGAAACCCGGGTACCAATGTTGTGAAACCGCGTTCCTTGAACCTACGGATGAAATCGAGATTTGTCGCACATTTATGAGCTTAAAAAACACCCACTCAACAGACATAGAGGACGTTCAGATAAAGCCTGTAAAATACGTAATTGATGCTATCGCTCCCTGTCTAAACTACATATTTAATCTAGTTCTAGAGTTTCGTTGTTTTCCAAGTAGAATGAAAAAGGCGAAGGTTTCGGTCATCTTTAAAGGAGGAGAGAAAAATAACTTTAACAATTATAGGCCAGTATCCATTCTTCCGGTGTTCTCTAAAGGACTTGAGAGAATAATTTTTTTACGCATCAACAATTTTTTCTCTAAACACGACATACTAATAGATAGTCAACATGGCTTTCGACAGGGAAAATCAACAGAAACAGCACTTTTAACAATGAAGGAACTTATCATTAAGAATATTGAAGGAAATCGGCTTACCCTCGGAGTATTTATTGACTACAGTAAGGCATTTGATTACATAAATCACGAGATATTGCTAAAAAAGTTGCACGCATACGGTGTCCGCGGGGTTGCCCAATCGTTGTTTCAGTCTTATCTTTACGACCGGAAGCAGTGTGTAGCAATAGGTAATAACATTTCATCTTCCAAATTAGTTACTGCCGGTGTTCCACAAGGAAGTGTTCTAGGACCGTTCCTTTTCAATGTGTATATTAATGATGTTGTTCAGCAAGATAGTAACGCAGTCTACGTTATCTATGCGGATGACATGAGCCTGTTTATTTCCGGATGGGACACAAATGAAATCATTTTAAAAGCTGAAAGGGAACTTTCGAAACTGTGGCACTGGTCCAATGCGAATGGTCTAAAAATAAATACAAATAAATCTAAGGCTATTTTATTCAAAACTACACATAAGCAGACACGAATAATACCCGATTTATTACTCGGTAACACTTCTATTGAAATAGTCAACAAACACAGGATCCTTTGAGTTACATTTTCTGCCAATATGACATGGACAGATCACATTGAAGCTTTAGCTAAGTCCTTATCATCGGCGACAGGAGCCTTGTCGCGATGTCAACACATTCTTCCATATAATGCAAAACTTCATATTTATCATGCCCTATTCACTTCACACATAAATTACTGCACGCTCGTATGGGGCACGACCACAGCAGGAAACGTGCACACCATCCTGGTTCTTCAAAAAAAAAAAGCGATTCGATATATTGCTAATGTGCCACGATTACACCCAACCGCACAATTGTATATTTATGAATTTCGTTTATTGCATTCTTTGTTTTTGTCAAATGAAAGTTTCAGATCATTTTTAAAAAGGACATCTGACTTATCGAAACAAATAAGTGACCCTCGCACCCGCAGCTGTGTCAGGTGGTTCGTGCCGCGCCGGCGCACTGAATACTTCTCGCAGTCGCTGACATATAACTTACCTTTTATTTTAAACAAGTATCTAGAAAAAAAATATTTATTTTGATACATTTACTAGTAAAAAAATGCGAGAATTTTTTGTAAACAATAGATGATAATGCATTAGTCTCTATCTTGTATATGGGAAAGTTTCGGTGTTCAAGCCCTTATCGTAATTTTTGCTAGAAAACAAGCCATGTGGGAAAATTTGATCTATGTCATTTATAATTCTATCAACGGTTGATAATCTTTATATAGTGTTTGACATGTACCATATAGAACTGTATAATTCACATGGTGTTATTGTGTATTCATATTGTTACGTGTCATATTTTTTGTACTTTTTCACAATATGTTGCTGTCTGTATGGGCCCCCAGGCACTCTCAAGCTGTCAATGACAGCTTTTTCGCCCGGGGACCCCCAACACTGTGTTGGAAATAAAATTGAATTGAATTGAATTGAAATTGAAATTTGGTGGTGCGAAATGCATGCTGCACAAGATAGACACTGAGCAGCAAAGCCACCACAATGGTCGCTGAAGCAACGTCAGTGAAAGTCATGTATACATAGTTTCTAAATTGTCTTCAGTATCCTTTTAACGATGTTGTTATCGCAACTCTATGACAAAATATCGGACCCAATATTCAGCGGAGTTTGTGAGACAGCGTTCGGGCTTTCTATCCCGAAAGCCTGTATAGAACCCGAATGTCTGGCGTGCGCTCGATCCCTCACTCTGTTCGGCTGACACTGACCATATGTGCACGCCCTCTTCCCGAGTGGTGCGCAAGAACGGATCGTTACCAAATGCTCAATTGTTTCCAGGTGTCTGCAACGTGCGCGGGGCGTTCCCGCCTCCGGCCTCCCGGCGTTTAAAAGGCTCATAAAAGGCTCACTTTTTGCTTTTTTGTTCCCTCACTCTGCCATTTATTCAGTTCCACGTGAGTGCCATTCAAAAGGCAGTCAGTGAATGGCCTCCGACGACAACAGGTAATTCGTTTCAGTGAAACAACGCTCTTCGCATGAAACCAAATCGATCGCGGGCATACAAAACGCTCCTTTCTCGCACGCAGTCAGTCGGTTGAAGCTCGCATTTTTAGCAGGGCTTTTCAAAACGCTCATAATGATCCCCTATCGGTCTTCTTTGTTTTCAACTGTGGAGTGTTATGACCTCGGGTCGCGCTAGGCGTACATATTAACGAAGACTGCTTGCAGGGACGCAAATAATGGGCGACACGCTACCAAAGCGTTTCAGACTTCGGTGTCACCAACCGGTAAGGAAAAACGGGTTTTTAAATCAACCTCGTGACAGCGCAGCTTTTCAACGGAATTTAAAGTCTGTTGAATTCAGGTAGTGCACCGTTAAATTCCGTTAAATTCAGGTAGTGCACCTAGACACTCGGGAGAGTATACATTATGTGTATATTGGGCGCTAACTATATTGTGACATTGTCAGTGCTAGCTTAGCTCTCACGACGCGCTGTAGCCTTGTACTGCTGCAATAGCGCACTTGCTTGTTTCCGGGTCAATACCACATGAGCGAATGACGTTTTAGCGAACAGCGGTCTTTTGAGCGAATCGACGTTTTAGCGAATCACTGGGGCACGCTCCTTGCGCCCACGCCGCTTCGCGGCGACAGTCTGCGGCGGCTCATTACAGATAGTTAACCAACCTGGCCCACCCGTAAACACCGCTTTGCGGTGACCGGCCTTTCACTGAAGTGTCTTTCGATGAAAAGTCGGCGTTCGCTAAAATGTCGTTCGACCAGCTGAGTGCCACCCGCTTTTTTTTCCCCCTGGCGTTTCATCCATACGCGCTCTCGCGCAAAAGAGACGTCGAACATTGGAGCACGTTGGAATCTACACGAGCCTAGACAACGAAACTCAGAGTAGTCAACGCAGTTAAATCGAATTTCAGCTGGTGATTAGGCTTGTTGCAACTACTATATATAAACCACTTTTGTATCGCATCCTCCTGCCGGACTTCCGAACCTCCAGAAAACTGCGTTGCCGCAGGACACCTAGAGGGCACACGCCACGGCATCGGCACAGCTGACCTCTTCCTCTGGGATGAAGATAAATCACGATCTTACCACCTTTCCAGCGGCTTGACGTTGAAGTGTTGGCGGTTCTATTGATTGTTTTATTAAGTGTGGACATTGAACTTCTGAAATTGTTTACCTCTCACATCCTCTACTATACTATCTCTTTCTCACCCCTTCCCCTTCCCTGTGCAGAACGGTGACAAGAATGCGCACACTAGCGTCCTACCAACTGTCCTGCATACTTTCCAAAAAAAAGTAATTAAAATACATTGCCAAACAATCTCATCAATCAACCACTTTTGTATTTCTGCGGCCGCTTTTAGGAGGCAACGCGAGCTCTACTGTAGCCCGATTGTAAGTCTGCGTAACTTTTGTTTATGTTCGCTTCAATGCACCATTCTAATTGCTGAAGTCTATTCAGTTACTGCTACCGCTAATGCGCGAAAACTTGCTTGAACTAAAGTGTAAAAACAACAACAACAACGAGCCTGCAAGCATAGAGGCACGAGCATCACATTTCACTTGATGTGAGGATCTGCACGAACTGCCTAAATTAAGACTGACCTACATGAATTGGTCAACAAGGTGCAATGAACGGGGGTGCTCCAAAGTAGAAAACGTTAGCAAAACGTGCGACGTAATATAAACTCCTATTTATTTCTCCGAAATGGGCGAGATTTGATTAACTTCACTCTTCACTCAACGTGGTCTGATCATTCAAATATTTTTAACGTGAATACGTCACAAGGGAGGACTGGACAGTTTACTATCGGAGCGAAGGAGCATTTCAAAAAAGAAGTGCACAAACAATGATATGGTAATTTTATACCTTTGTCTTTCTTGTGCTTACAAACAACTACATTGGTGTGGTGCACATTACTCTAACAATAAACACAAGTGCCAGTATAAAATCGCAATTAACGCACGCGTGAGAAACCCAGCTAAATGAAATGTTATATTTGGCAGGCGAGGCGAGGCGTGCCAAATGTTTTGGATGGCGGTGCTCACGTGACAAGGTCGTGCGATCATAATCAGCTACACTTCGTTTCAGCATGATTGCACACGCAGCCTGCTCTACGAGGTAATGAAACCAATGAAACAACGTCAAAAGCACAATACACTGGGATTTGTTTTTGCGTGTGATTGGTTTATCGATGATAGAACACATAGAAAGACTTGACGGACATCATTATGGTGCGTGTTTGACGGTTTTTGATCGGCCCCATCAGGTCGTAGCGTCGGCCATGTCTGAACTTAAAGAAGCCATAAAACGACTTTTCAACTTTCGTTAAATTCTACTTATAATTATTTCCTAACGTTAATAACTGAATAAGCTTGCCTTAGTGAATCTTTCGAAACAATGGCAGGTGCAAAAAAAATCGAGAATTATTAACAATTTATTTCCTAAACTCGGTTTGAGAACAACCTGCCATCTGGCCTGGTGCCTAGTCCTATGCCGCCAACGTTAATCATAGCCACGCGCTGGGGTTGGCAAATAAGAAAACGCGTGCTGAGCTCTAGGTATTGTTAGAGCCCGGCCATTCTGATCACCGAAGTGGTTTGACACGAGCCACTACCCGAGTGTCAGCCAAGGCATTGATTGTTACAATCCGAAGTCGAGTGCTCACGCAGTTCTCGTGCCCAATCTATGAGCCGCGCTCGACTGTCGTCAAATGGGTCACTCCGGTCCCAGAATTCCGTCATCAAGCTTTTCAAAGGCAAGACTGAAAGATATATTCAACTTATATGCTTGTAATTTCACAGCGACAGAGGAACTTCTGATTCAGTGGCGGTATGTGCCAGTATACAGGGCCAAACTAGGAGCGGTACGCCTCTGCAAAGTCATTCGCATTCCAACTCGATATCGTTTCATGTCCACTTTAAGGTGAAAACGTGAATAAGCCTAGCGAGGGATATCCATTCCGCTAAATTTAGTAAATGTCCTATATTTGCTGTATGATACACTTTGGCGGCCATTTCAATAGTTTTGCCGACGCAGCAGGGCTCTCTCGCGAATGACACCTCGGTCCCAATGGTCGGCATAGGGGATCATGTGACCATAGCCACATGATTAGCAAAAATAAAACCGCAAGTCACATGATAAACGATCATGTGACCATAGGCCACATAATAAGCCATCATGCGACCATATCTCACATGATAAGCGATCCCATGATCATACGTCACATGATACTCGGTAATATGAGACCGTAAGAGGCAATTTAATTTTTTTCAAGAAAGAACTAATATCACGAGTGTAACAGGTTCCTAAGATTTTTCTAGGTGTGCGCCCGCTCGTCATTTTAAAAATTGAAGGTCGAAACGAACGGTGTCCCTAAGTTATTTTGAATGTAACGCATGTTTAGCAAAGACCGCACCACGAACGTCGTGTTCAGGGCAGACCTAAGCAGGCTCAACTGTAGCAGGACAGCAGCGTCAAAAGCTAGGCAGCGTAGGTTTCCTACGCTGCATGGACAGCGTGGAAAAGACACAAAGAGCAGAATCAGTCGAGCCACTGCTTTGTATTTTAAAGGAGCGGTGCAACGATATTCAATTGGAATGTTTTTCACTTTACACGAGCTTACTGGCACTAGTGGGACTCATGGATACTCGCACGCAACGCCACTGGCCAAGAAACTCCTTTGTTCCGGTGTAATTTCAGGGACAAAAGCGATCATTTTCATTCAATCTCTCCTTTTCAAAATTTGATGACGTAACGTGGGGATTGCAGTACACCCCAATGATGATATTTGAATGCGGTTCATAGATTAGACCCGAGCATTGCGTGAGCACTCGGTTTGGGCTCGTGATAATTACTAGCTCGAGCAGCATTCGGGTTGTGGCCCATGTCCAATCGCTGCAACGACGACAATAGCCGAGCCATAACAATGTCTGGAACTCAGCGCGTGTCCTGTGCTTTGCCAACCCCAGCGCGTGGCTATGATCAACATTGGCGGCATATAATCGGCTCCAGATCACGTGGCCGCTTGTTCTGGCTGCGAGTTGAGGGGGTGAACGGTGCTCGTTTTTCTTTAATTTTTTTCTGGGACTTCTATTGCGTGGGGTAAGAAACGAACGCGTGTTTCATAGGTCATTAACGTCAGGGATCCGTTTTAAGCGGTATTTGCGCAAGGTACAAAATTGTTGCATCGCCCCTTTAAGGGGCTGAGGACCGGTTGACCTGTGTGGACAGTTTCTTTTTCTCAGCTCCCTCCATACTTACACGGCGAATGAAGCTATTATTATTATTATTGCTCTTCTCTCTATGACGAAAACTGCTTCCCCAACGGCCAGCCAAAAACAAAAAAAAGCCTCCATTAAAGTACGTTTTTAAATAAAAATGGCAAATCTAAATACGCAGATTAAGTACTTGAGGCTATAATATTTATTACAGTATTGGCCTTATATTTGGTATGTATAAAATTATTTGTATTCTAAGCACCTTTTCTACAACTGCAAAAAAAACACAAAAACGTTTGGGTAAAGTAAGCGCCGTTATAAACCTAATTCTCTGACAATAACCATATTTAAATCCCAGTAATTTGTGGGCCATTTATAAGAGGCCGATTGTAGTAAAGCTCACGCTGCGTTCGAGACCAACGAAACAGTGAATAAACGAGTGCACGTGTTAACACGGCTTATAAGTCACCAAATACGACCATCTTTTTTTTTCCAAAATTGTACCCACCTTAAGAGTCGAGATTGTCTGCGCAGTATAGCTCCTCTCTCCTTCAGCTCCCCTTTCCTCCTTTCTCTCTCTCTTCTCGCGACCACTCTCTAACCGGCGATGCGGCGAGGGGTATCCTTAGCGTATAGCAATGACACAAGGGGACGACGCGTCGCGAAACGAAATTTAATTTACGCCGATTAAGCGCTCCGCCGGCCCGAGATAAAACATTACCGAAGCCGGCGCCCTGAAAACCAAGACGACCCACTAATGAGGCACGAGCGCGCACCCCTAATGCGCCCCTTTCTTTTCCCCCTTTTTCTCCCCTTTTTTCGGTCGTTCCGCTCAAGTCGCAGGTCCAAGCGGCTGCAGCCATTAAAAGTTACCCACGCCGAACATATACGCTCGAACGTGTGCCGAGTTTAAACATCGGCGAGCGGGGACCTTCGTAACGTCCACCCGAAAATAAAATAAAAAAAGCTGCTTTCTGAACAAAACAATTGAAACAATGTATACCGAAAGGCGCCCCAAAAAGAATAAAAAAAGGGTAAAACGATATTGAAACTATGGCGGGGCGCATTGTTGGCTCAAATGATAAGGACGACGTTCACGAGAGCAGGCGCTTACATCACGAAGGCTGGAGGCCGTCCAGTCAGAAGCGCTTGATCCTGTCGCAACATTTTACTAGATGAAACTGGATTTCTTTTTTTTTTCTCCTTACTTTTACAGCTCGCGTTGAAATAATATGCTTTTCTGCTTACGTGTAAACGCATGACGGGTGACCCACAGCGTTTACTTTATTTTTTTTAATCAGTCGTTTTGGATGTGTAGGACAAGAAAAAAAAAGAAGTAAATTGGACTTTGTGATTGTCAGCTGTGGGGGAGGTCAATATGACTTTAACATTAGCGCCGGCCACTTCTTAAAATTGGCAACTACAAAAAAAAAAAAACTGTTTAGAAAAAAAAAATAATTGGGCGTGATGTTCTTTGACAGCGGCAGTTTTGCTTATTCGACGATATGACGATGACGACTGTCATATCGTCGTCAAATGTTTTCCGCAAAATTTAGCGGGGAAATTGAATTGTTGCATAGGTCCCATGACATCAACATTCTCGCCAAATTTAGCGGGGAAGCGGATTTAATGTATGTGTCACGTGACATTTGTTTCGCCAAATTTAGCGGAGAAACGCAATTGGCTCATAAGTAACGTGACGTAAATATTTCCGCTAAGTTTAACGGGAATCCTGAGTTTGTATTGAAGTCCCGTGAAGTCGGATGATGCTACATCAATTTTCCCGCCAAATTTAGCAGGGTTCCAGAGAGCTCCACCGTCGGTTGATCATCAGTGCCACCGTGGCCAACGGAGGCAACACTGGGACGGCTAAAATCGGCAGCGCCGCCGGCGTACCTTTGCGAGATTACGTTATTACCAACTCAGAGCGTTGTGTTGTCACGCGTTACACTACCGACACTTTTAAGAGTCTATCGAACGTTAAATATATAAATGTGCATGCGTGTGTGTTTGTGTCGTTCAAGAATTAGGGAGTCTTATTAGGTGCCTTCCTCGATAGGTAGAGACAACCCAAAACGGGTGCTAGCAGAACAAAATTGTACATCTGGTCCGTCTGGTCCAGATGGTCGAGGCCGCCGCCAAGGAACAAGGACTCCTGGCGGCCGACTGAGGGGGGAGAGGGGGACGCTCTCTCAACACTCCCTCTTCCCTGACCCCATCTATGAACAAATAAATGTTGTCATCATCATCATCCTGATATTACGGGCAAATATAAGTAAAGGCAAATAGAAAAGGGCAGTTCTTTTTGACGCTGTTTGCGCGCGGTTTAAGATAATACAAGCGAAGACTTCGTCGAGCTTCCCTCCTCTAGAAAAGCGCACTGCAAAAGCGGAACTAAAAGCCCCCCGCCATCCCTTTACCCACCTTTTTTGTAGCGTGAGCTACACTGGCCGAGGTTGAGCAGTTTCGCGTGGCTCCTGGAAAGCCGTGCTGCGCATGCGCGAGGAGCAGTGACGTCACATGGCGCACAGCTGGCGCAAAAAAAGTCAAATTTGGGAGTTTTACGTGCCAAACCAACGACGGGCATCTGGCACGCCCCAGCGGAGGACTGGGGATTAATTTGGACCACCGGGGCCGGGATCTTTTGACGTGCAACCGAACGGCGCCTCCTCCGCAGTAAGCCTCCGTCAGACTGCGGGCACCTCGGCCGGGATTCGAACCCGCCACAGGGGGATCCGTAGGCCAGCGCTCTCGCCTCAGAGCCACCGAGGCGGCTGCACAGCTGGCGCGCCGGAGTCGCCGCCGCCGCGCGCTTTGCCGCCGCCGCGCGCGCCTCGGCGGCCTGCGCATTCAAGAGGAGTGACGTCATACCCGCGGCAGACGCACTGGCGCCGCCGCGTGCCCAGCTGTGCGCCTCCGTTGCGCAGTAGCCAAGTCTGACGCTGCACCGGAGTCGCTTGATGGCGCCTCTCATTTTGTGCGCATGCGCAGAGGTATCAGTGAGGTATACATATAGCGGGGCGTTTGCCAGTGTGGTATAGCCATGGAGAAGGAGAGCGAAATTGCTGCTCAGCGGCGCAGAAGAGCGGAGAAGCTTAACTCATCGGATCCCGAAGTAGTCACATAATGCGTATACCGTGTGTGTGTCATTGAAGCAGCAGTAAGCATGATAGTCAAGCTAATCCTAAACAACCAGGAAAGCTAAGAATAACCAGCTGAACCTAGCTAAGCTCACGCTACTTATATCCAGGCATAGCCGAGCTATGCCACTGCAATTTCGTTTTCAACTGAACTCTTCCCGCATAAATATGGTGTCCAAAGAATGAGCTATGCGTGCAAGCTGGCTTAGTTTGGACGGTGTCGTACGCAGTTGCATGGCGCAAGCTGATGCTTGTTCTCGTCGATTGAATATGCTGTCCACTTTTACATAGAACAGAAATAAACACCGCATGGATAACCTTTTCTCGTGGGGTAAGTCTATCTTTTTTTATTGTTTCTTGGGTAGACGTTTTTCGAAGCGAAGCCACCATCTTGGGCAGCTACGCGATCATGCTAAAGGCGCAAACGACCGTTCGTTCTGCAACTGGCGAAGCGGAGAAAACGCTCACTTCGGTTTTCGGTAACTACGTTCAAAAGTCCACAGAACGTCTTCGATCAAGGTGTGTCCGCGGAGCAGAGAGCAATCAAATCCCAAGACAACGCCGGGCTTCGAGCGCATTAATTCCAAATAGCGCATCTAGAAAGCCATCTCAAGTCGGGCAATGTGAACGGAATACTTATTTTACACGTTTTATGGCATTTATTCATCTCCGACAGCGTTTTATTTTCCAAGGCCTCGACGGAAATCTGCGGAGCTTCACGCTTGCTAAACTTCCAGGACTGCGACAGTCCGGTATGCAGCAGTGCCTACAGCTTCGGTGTTTGCTCTTCTGCGACATCCGATAGCAATGTTACAAATAAAAGACCAAAAACGCACGAAACAACACCTTCAAATTGATGCGTCAACAGCTCCACGAGCAAGCAGGCTGGCGAAAGGGCCTTCTCAGTGTTGCAAATATTTTGAGCTAGATGGCGCAACGTGTCACACCAAACTTGACTGCCCGGAGGGTATAGGTCTCGTGACGTCACTTTTGATGCTAAATTGAGCGGGGAAACTGAATTCCTCTTCGCTCACGAGGTCACGTGACCTCGGATGTTGGGGGGGGGGGGGGGGGGGGACCGCTTGGTGCATTATGGGAAATGTCCCATAATGCACCGCGCGAGCCCCCCCCCCCCCCCCCCAGGGGTCACGTGACCCTGGGGGGGGGGGGGGGGCCTCGCGCGGTGCATTATGGGACATTTTTCATAATGCGCCGCGCGGTTACGCCGACGCCGACGGCGACACCAACGGCGATGCCGTCGGCGTCGGTCACTCAAACCGGAAACGCTCAAATCGGTCACTCAAATCGGTCACTCAAACCGGAGGCCACTCAAACCGGAAACGGCCGCCTAAGAGCTGCGCTCTAAAAATAGTGGGTAGACGTCGAGGCATCTAGCATTGAGGTATACCCACTATCATTTCAATCAAAGCCAATCAGAGCTCGGCGTCGTTCTGACATCACCACAACTCCTGCGCAAGGAGCAGGCGTACTTGCTCTCCGCATACTCCGTCTCATTCCAAGTCCAACCCCAAGTCCGACCGCAGTTAAGGCCACGATCCGACGGATGCTTCGCCAAAGTGCCTCATCGCGGCGATCGTCGTCTTTGTTCGTTTACAATCTGGAAATACACCGAACATTCAAGTACCGGAACATTCATACAGGTGAGAGGAGACAGAGAGTTAACGCAGCCAACCGCTGGACTACCGACCGTTTTAAAGGGGCCCTGCAATAATATTTAAGCGTCTGCCTTTTTTGCGGTTTCCACGTCTCTTGGGGTTCGAGAAAGCCAGCGGGCATGGAGAGAGTAACTAAATATCAGTGCGTCATATTTTAACCGGACGATGCGGAAACCTCCTCCGCCTACGAGGGCGACCCACGTCGCCGAAAGTGCGCGAAATGTGACGTTTTTGGTCCTGGGCTTACTACTGGTCAGAGCCGCTAAAAGCATTTTTTTTAGTCGAGATACAAAATATAAGCGTCGCGAACCGTTTCAATTATGTATGAAACTAGTTTTTGTTCAGTAATTTAGATCAGAAAAGAAACAAATGCAGTTTGTAAAGCACGGAAACAAGAAATGATCCGTCGACGTACCCGCCACCAAGCGGCGAAAAAAACGCCGTATACTAGAAAGGGCTAGTGGGATGAGGCCCCGACGAACGGCGAGCGTAAAAAAAATCCCGGGTCTACGCGGCGGCGCTGCGATTGTATACCGGCTCGAGCATCCGACGGCTTCCGAGCGTTTTGAAGGCCTTCGGCGCGGGCTTGGTTGGCGATTTGGCCATTTGGCGGTATGGCAGCGCGAAGTGGCTCCCGTTCTGAACTGATCTTTACCCCGTGTTTGCTGTCGTTTGTGGCCAATGAAGTGTTATGCCGAATTAGTCTTTAATCGCGCAGCAAATGCAATGCGAGCCGCCCTGGCCGCCCGCTTCATAGAGCCTATCCAAAACATGCTTTAGTGGCGCCCTCTCGAGCCGTCGACACGGAGTGCGGCAGCCGTGAACGCTCGATTAGCCCACTACCCTTCCTCTAGTTCACGGCCATTCAAGCGAGGACCTACGACGTCATGAAGGAGGTTATTTTTGCTTGTTTTTGTAATTCTAATTTGCACGCAATTGACGTCAAACTCTTCCCGCATAAATATGGTGTCCAAAGAATGAGCTCACTGCGTGCAAGCTGTGCTAGTTTGGACCAGTATCGTACGCATTGCATGGCGCAGCTGATGCTTGTTCTCGTCGATTGAATATGCTGTCCACTTTTACATAGAACAGAAATAAACACCGCATGGATAACCTTTTCTCGTGGGGTAAGTCTATCTTTTTTTATTGTTTCTTGGGTAGACGTTTTTCGAAGCGAAGCCACCATCTTGGGCAGCTACGCGATCATGCTAAAGGCGCAAACGACCGTTCGTTCTGCAACTGGCGAAGCGGAGAAAACGCTCACTTCGGTTTTCGGTAACTACGTTCAAAAGTCCACAGAACGTCTTCGATCAAGATGTGTCCGCGGAGCAGAGAGCAATCAAATCCCAAGACAACGCCGGGCTTCGAGCGCATTAATTCCAAATAGCGCATTTAGAAAGCGATCTCAAGTCGGGCAATGTGAACGAAATACTTATTTTACACGTTTTATGGCATTTATTCATCTCCGACGGCGTTGTATTTTCCAAGGCCTCGACGAAAATCTGCGGAGCTTCACGCTTGCTAAACTTCCAGGGCTGCGACAGTCCGGTATGCAGCAGTGCCTACAGCTTCGGTGTTTACTCTTCTGCGACATCCGATAGCAATGTTACAAATAAAAGACCAAAAACGCACGAAACAACACCTTCAAATTGATGCGTCAACAGCTCCACGAGCAAGCCGGCTGGCGAAAGGGCCTTCTCAGTGTTGCAAATATTTTGAGCTAGATGGCGCAACGTGTCACACCAAACTTGACTGCCCGGAGGGTATAGGTCTCGTGACGTCACTTTTGATGCTAAATTGAGCGGGGAAACTGAATTCCTCTTCGCTCACGAGGTCACGTGACCTCGGATGTTGGGGGGGGGGGGGGGACCGCTTGGTGCATTATGGGAAATGTCCCATAATGCACCGCGCGAGCCCCCCCCCCCCCCCCCGGGGTCACGTGACCCTGGGGGTATTCATAAAGTTGTGGCACATTATAAAGAGTTTGAATTTGACTGTGGGGGGGGGGGGGGCTCGCGCGGTGCATTATGGGACATTTTTCATAATGCGCCGCGCGGTTACGCTGACGCCGACGGCGACACCAACGGCGATGCCGTCGGCGTCGGTCACTCAAACCGGAAACGCTCAAATCGGTCACTCAAACCGGAGGCCACTCAAACCGGAAACGGCCGCCTAAGAGCTGCGCTCTAAAAATAGTGGGTAGACGTCGAGGCATCTAGGATTGAGGTCTACCCACTATCATTTCAATCAAAGCCAATCAGAGCTCGGCGTCGTTCTGACATCACCACAACTCCTGCGCAAGGAGCAGGCGTACTTGCTCTCCGCATACTCCGTCTCATTCCAAGTCCAACCCCAAGTCCGACCGCAGTTAAGGCCACGATCCGACGGATGCTTCGCCAAAGTGCCTCATCGCGGCGATCGTCGTCTTTGTTCGTTTACAATCTGGAAATACACCGAACATTCAAGTACCGGAACATTCATACAGGTGAGAGGAGATAGAGAGATAACGCAGCCAACCGCTGGACTACCGACCGTTTTAAAGGGGCCCTGCAATCATATTTAAGCGTCTGCCTTTTTTGCGGTTTCCACGTCTCTTGGGGTTCGAGAAAGCCAGCGGGCATGGAGAGAGTAACTAAATATCAGTGCGTCATATTTTAACCGGACGATGCGGAAACCTCCTCCGCCTACGAGGGCGACCCACGTCGCCGAAAGTGCGCGAAATGTGACGTTTTTGGTCCTGGGCTTACTACTGGTCAGAGCCGCTAAACGCTTTTTTTTAGTCGAGATACAAAATATAAGCGTCGCGAACCGTTTCAATTATGTATGAAACTAGTTTTTGTTCAGTAATTTAGATCAGAAAAGAAACAAATGCAGTTTGTAAAGCACGGAAACAAGAAATGATCCGTCGACGTACCCGCCACCAAGCGGCGGAAAAAAACGCCGCATACTAGAAAGGGCTAGTGGGATGAGGCCCCGACGAACGGCGAGCGTAAAAAAAATCCCGGGTCTACGCGGCGGCGCTGCGATTGTATACCGGCTCGAGCATCCGACGGCTTCCGAGCGTTTCGAAGGCCTTCGGCGCGGGCTTGGTGCGATTTGGCCATTTGGCGGTATGGCAGCGCGAAGTGGCTCCCGTTCTGAACTGATCTTTACCCCATGTTTGCTGTCGTTTGTGGCCAATGAAGTGTTATGCCGAATTAGTCTTTAATCGCGCAGCAAATGCAATGCGAGCCGCCCTGGCCGCCCGCTTCATAGAGCCTATCCAAAACATGCTTTAGTGGCGCCCTCTCGAGCCGTCGACACGGAGTGCGGCAGCCGTGAACGCTCGATTAGCCCACTACCCTTCCTCTAGTTCACGGCCATTCAAGCGAGGACCTACGACGTCATGAAGGAGGTTATTTTTTGCTTGTTTTTGTAATTCTAATTTGCCTATAACTTTTAAAATAAAACGAAATTTGAGAAAAGAAAAGTTTCATTAAGTTACTACGTTCAGTGCGCTCAGGTTCGGTGCAAATTAAAAACCAGTAAAAACGTCATTGCAGGGCCCCTTTAATGGTAATCTTCTTCTTATTCAACTAGTTTTGTTTTTCGTCTGCTTTATGTAATTGGGTATTCCCGCAAATGTATTTTCAGCTGGCATTTGAAAGTGTATAACCAACTAGCTCAGCTTAATTTGCTCCATTGGATTGTAGCGTACACTGCCTCGGACTTGGTGTAAAACGGAGACAATGCAATGTTTTAACCGAAGGCCTTTAGAAGGCATATCGAAGTAGCGATTACACGACTTCAGGCAGGTTCCTCGCTAATGCGTAGTAATACACAGACAAAGGCGGGGTGGTCATGTAAAGTCGAGTACGGGTGTATCTTAGTGGAAAATGTCACGTGCCTAGTTCTGGCCACTGCCCACGCTTCTAGTATTCCGAGCTGCGGTGATCCAACACACTTTGACGCTAACGGCAGAGCTAGAAGCCATACGGCTCGCCCTCTGGGGAATCCGGACCGGTTGCACACAGGCCCTACGCTGGGTCATCTTGAGCGACTCAAGATCAGCCCTCGAGCTGCTATCTAGGCTCGAACGGGCCACGCCCCTGGCCCGTTCAATCGCGCAGGATGCGGTCGAACTTCAGCAAAAAGGCAACGACCTTGTCTTCCAATGGCTCACAAGCCACTGTGGCATTAGAGGGAATGAAGTCGTTGATTTTCTAGCGATGCGGGCTCACAAGGACCCCGAGTGCCCGCTCTCAACCGTTCCCCGTTTCTCAGATGCCAAGCTCCTTGTGAGAAGAGCCATCGCCCTACAACACCCGGACCCGGTAGTGGTGGCGGGTGCGTTCCCAGCTCGGATACCACGCGGCGTGGATAAGTCACTTCAGACTCAATGTTGATCCCATATGCCAGACCTGCGAGGAAACGGCCGACGGCGAACATCTCTTCCTGCAGTGCACTGATCACGAAGAGGAGCGCACCAACCTCTGTGATGCCTTTTCCCACCTAGGGCTGCCTAGCACCAACTTGGAGGAACTCCTGCGTCCAAGAGCGTCACGAGCTACTACAGACAAGGCACTCAAGAGTGTAGTCAGCTTCTTAAGGAGCACGGAACTCCTCGAGATCCTCTAAGACTTCCAAGAAATCTGGGTTGCTTGCGGCTCCTGGGGCTCCTGGGGATCTTACATACGGAGGTTTTCAGGAGTTCGAAGAGTCGCGATTCTGTACCGAAAGCCGTAGGAAAGCTAACACTCGGAAAAGATCCCCTTTCCTCTCCCCCCTCTCTACTCCTCTATCTCTTTTTTCCCCTATTTCTCTTTCCCATCGACAGTGACATGTGCGCCCAAAGCGTAACTAACTACAACGTCGATTTTCTAATAAACATTGCTTCAACAACTTTGACGCTTATCTCCGCAAAAAAAAAAAAAAAAATTTCTTGAAAGCGCGTTGGCATGGCGGTGTCTGTTGGTTCCAGTGAGGATATCTTAATCCAATAATGGCACGAATTAGAGAGTTCTACTTTCTTTCAGCGTAAATTAGAAGAGGACGAACCTTACCGCCCCACGATCCGATCAGAGCGACATATTAAAGGCGCTCGGAGCTTCTCCACGGGAAGAGAATGCCCTGACAGTGCGTGGTCACGTGCCGGCCCTCCGATTGGCTCGTCAAAGCCGTCGCTTTTCAGTTTTGATTAAGCGAGTCAGAAAAAGGGGTGAATACGCGTCTACAGTTCCGACTTCCTCAAAACTGCTGCAAATTGCAGATGCGTGCGAAAGTGACATCAACGTGACAGAAGTCTATTCGCGTCTGTTTTTTGTCCGCATTTAATAGCCCCTCTTGGGCTGCACGCTTTAGCCGCCAGAGCGCGGGAAGTTTCGTTGTCCATTTCGACAAACGTGAGGTCTCCGTCTGGAAAAGTCAACTCTTTGCTAAAGTGTGGTGTGACCTCCTCCGGAGTAGCGAACAGCCGTACGCGACTTTTTCAAATTGAATGTTACATGAATGTAACATTCTCACAAATTCGTTACCCTACCAGGCATTCTGTGGACACTACGTACGAACGTTCCATAAACCTTGTGAGTTTTAGAGAAGCCCATACCGGGAGCGCCCGTGTGCTATCAAATACTACTTCGAAACTCAATACACAAATTATACGAGCCTTTACGTGTTAAACAGCACACTCATTGATGAAGGACCGACGCGTCGCACGACGCCTTTTAACAGAAATATCTGATATCATGTGCTGCGAGTTTCACGCACCAGTAATTTAGGACTTTTCGTCGTGTCGTACGCCTTTTCGAACGTTTCGTTGTACTTGTGCACGACAAAGCGTTTATGGCAACGGTGCAGCAAGAAGTTTCACAAGAGTGAAATTCGCAAAATATTACGTCATTCTTGTCGAAGAGAAAAAATTAACGTCTGGACAGCTACATACATTTTGTAGTCAATATTGAATTCTCATTTTCGTAAACCTTAATAAGAGATTGTCACTCACCCATAAAAATCGCATTGCGCCACCTCCAATTTTTCTTACAAAAGGAAATAAATAAAAACGAAACAGTGCAAAACATTTATCAATTTTAAACCTTGTCATAGTACCTTACGCATTAGAGATATTTAAAATATTTCTGGGAAGGCAGGTGAAAACTTAAGAACCTACCAAATATCCCTCTTATTTAGCTAAAGGTATCGCAAATAACTAACGATAGAATGGACACCCCGTTCCCTTCGGAGTGTTCAGTCATCCAAAACGCCCGCTTCTTCTTTATGGCATTAAAACATATTACGTGTTCATCTGGATCCGATTGCTGAGCAGACATTGTTGTACATCTTTATCATATCGTGGACGATGCGTGAACCACCGACCTAAAGAAAATAAAACACACATTGGGCAAATTGTTTAGGTATTTTATTTGACCGAATCAATATCTGTATCCCAAGCTATCGACGACTGGTTGCCTCCTTTCAATTGACCAAATTTAGTTTATGGCACCACGCCTGTGCCGAACACAGTGCTTGCGACTTTAGGGACGGGACTTCCCTCAAATGGGCGACGTTACGTGGCAGTGTTTTTCAAACTGTGGAAACCACTGACAGAAGAATTAAGTGGAGGATCGCGAAGCGGCTCGTGATCTGAATGAAATGCGAACTTGGCTTCGGTGCGGTGCCGTCGATAAAACCAAAGTACAGGTTGCAGCTCGACATAGAGCTGGAATTGAGAGTTCCGGTGTCGACAACTCAGCCCTCATTTTGGCGCGTATTAATTCTAATAACTGTAAACAAAGAAATTCAACGTCAATTTTGTGTAAAAACGTTCTTGTACTGAAATAAATAAAAACAAAACGTGACATCGGGACTTTGGTGGTTCTCAGTATAACAGTTTTGGGGAAGCACTGCTCTATGGGCGATAAAAGCACGGAAAGAAGGCGGGAACACATTTTATTTTTTTAATATTTCCGACTTGCCGAATTTTGTACATAGGAATATACGAAGAGACGATGAATGACCTCGGAACGTGACTGTGCCTCTGTGCCCAATGTTACATTTTTTTTCTATCTTGTAGTGATGTGCCACGCTTCAAATTTTTTCGGAGTTCGGTTAGCGAGACTTAGAGTCGCTTGTCGCTTTATGTCAAACAGAAAAGAAGAAAAAAAGGTCGCAGAAATGCTGAAGTTAAATTACAAACACATACCTAAACACTGTTTCCCTCTAGTGAAAGATATGAAGAGATCCAAAATTAAGACAATTCAAGCTCTGGCACGTATTGTATTAAAAAAAAAAAGAATTACATCAGAAGTTAGAAATAGAGGTTACATGCCTCATTTTTATTCATTCAAACGTAGCACAAACAAACCGGGTTGTTTTATAACGTAAGCTTTCCCGGATATTCTTGCTAGTATCTTGAAAGCGAATATTAATCGCATAAAATCGTCACCTTGACGATGGGTTATACCTTTCTAGAAAAAAAAACAAAAAAACGCCCGTATGGTTTCATATTTAGATGCGGGCAAGACGGTTTCAAAATTTTTCGAAACGTTCAAGCCCCTTGTAACATACACAACGCGCCGAATATCACACTGACGAAATTCCACTTTTTGTTTTTTTTAAAGAAAATATTGTTTTTAAATCCAAAATAACGAAAAAGGGGTTGACTTGCGTAAGTCGACACGTTAAATTGGTACAGAAATGCGCGTTCACGAGTGGCAGGCTTAGGAGTTAGTGCCCTCGAGCAAAGCAATATGTCTGCATGTGTTCGAAGCTCGAACTACAAAAGCCGTGCGAATACTTAGCTTTTCTGCTCTTTCCTGAACCGGGTTTTCGCATAGGCCGAGTGTCAAGCCCAGCAGTGATGCGCGGAAGATTAGAAAGAAAAGAGATTATATTTAATAATGGATACTCCCAACCTGCCCCGCAGCCCCGCTTCGGTACCGCGTCGCCTGGCATTATCCAGGAGAAGGACGTACGCGACATTACCTACACGAATTGTTGGGAATTGTGCTTGAGAAAGATGACATTTCGCTGGCTTGCCTACTTATGAAAACGAAGGCGAAAGGGCATTTCTGTTTCGAAGAAAAGCGCCCCGAAAGTGAATCGCCCAACTGGGGACTCAAACGGTTGGAAACCAAATGGATCGATACTCAAAGTCACGCGATATCCACAAACTATTTGCCGAACTAAAATAAAAAAAAAAAAGTTTTTGTAATCTGCCTAAACTACTAAAATACGTCAAACTTTGTTTTCTTGCTCGACTAGTTTGCAAGAAACATCGTCCAAGTTTTATTTAAAAGGTTGAAAAGCGCAAACTGGAACGTGGACGAATAAGAGTGGACATTGTCCTCGTCATGCGTGTTTCTTATTTTGTAGGTACGCTTGAGTTCGCGCTTTTTAACCTTTTAAATGTTATAAACCAACTAGACCCGATAAAAAAAAAAAAAAACTTCTATTTCATGCACTTGATTGCCGATTCTGTTATTGTTCACAAATAAAAATGGAAACAATATTTTACAGAGGTAGGAATTGTGTAAGCGTATTCGCAACTTTCAGCGATAGTGGTACCGCGTTTTTAGAATCGAGCTCCTTAGTTCCTAGATTCTCAGCTTTAGAATAAGCGTGCTTGCTTACTTCTTCCCGACGTGGAAGTATGAGGTAGGGTTCTTAATTATATCACTCTTTTTTATATAAAATTAGACTTTCGCGTCGCAGAAATAACCTCGTACTGCTATACTACTTCGATCACTCAGTTTACAGCAACTTTGATCGAAACTATAGCGCCCCCTTAAGCCGTGAAAGTGGCGAATATCTTAGCGCGTGCGGCAGACTTAGACAGATTAATACAAAAATAAGAATAATAATATTAATAATAGTACCGTTATTTTCACGTACCCTAAAACAACCAGGTGGTGCTCACTATGGTGCAGTAATGATATAAAAACGTATATGTATATTAGGTAGGATAAAACCTCAAAAGTAAAATAAGAAGTGTAATAAATACCACACACACGCGAGCATAACTTTAAAATTGGTAACAATTCTCTCCACTTGGCTTTGGAACAAAAAACATGTCGCTGTATATATCAATCCAAGCATTATGAGAGCGATTAAATACAGGTTGCAAGCGTGTGGCATGTAGACGTGTACAAAAGTCATGGACACAAACCGTAACTATTATGACTTCTTGTCGGACGTGCAGGAACGTGAATGTTAATGTTACTTAAAAAAGGACCCGCCACGCATGCCTCCGTTTACTGTCTTGTACAAAGAAACTAGTACGTAGGTTCAAGTTTCACTCTCGTCCTTTTCATACGATTAGGCCTTGTGCCGGCTATTCGCGTTCGCACACGCCGCGTTAAAGACGTTTCGGTCCTTGAGCGATCGATCGTACTTAACTGGACAAATCGCCATTATCGGGGGAGACACATCAGATTGCGCACATTTCAGGACAGACTATTTTCCCCGTTGCTTCAAAATCTACGCAACAAACTTTCACGTACATTAGTTGGTGCTGCGGAGTTTAACGGTAACACAATAAGTACTCGGATGATAAATGCTAAATTCGCGAACATGTTTTTTTTTTTTTTTTGTGGAGATGAATTTGTTTGTAAGCTCCGTTCCACTTTAAGTGCGACCTCAGCCCACACGTATCCGATTCGATTGAGCCAATCAGGCAGTGCCAAACGTGTATCTGCACGGCGTCCGTTGCATTTGTGGGTTTACTATTATTAGGTACACCGATCACTTACAAAAACAAACAAAAATAAAAAAAAAACCGCAGAATCTTGACGCATTTATTTGGTTTAGCCGAGGACTGTAAAGGCACAAAGGCCATGAGCGCCGCGACGATGCGCTTTTTGGGGGGCTACCTGATCGGCCCCACTGAATGGTGGCGTTGCTAGAGTCCAACTGAATGTGAAACGCAGTATGTGGCTCGAGTGTCCTTCCGAGTCAACGCTGATGCTCCGTTCACACCGCTAAGCTGACTTTGAGGTGGGAGCTACGCACTCGCTGGACCTGATCAACCACCTACTCTCCTTCATCGAGTGACCTCACTCCCTGAGCACGACTATGGGCTTGACCGTTGATCACGTGATGTAAGACAGACGTATGGCCGGTCTAACGAGCCTGTATAGCTGTCACCGCACTGTCAGCATATAGAAAAACGGAGTCAATCACTGCGCGAGCCACATGAAATTGAGGCGAAGGGTCGGAGGCCATAGTTTTCTATACAGTCTCTTACTTTTTTGCCCGACGTCGCGGTGCGAACCTAGGTATATCTATTTATCCCCTAATCTTGCGAGGTAATAGGGAGTTTTCGTAAACTGCTTTCCCTATTCCGCTACGCTCTCCGCAACAAAGACGCCGCTCGTGCGCGCGCTCGCCGCAGGCCTTGAGTGCAGAGTTACGGATATCGTAGCGGGTTGCGGAGAGCGTTGCGGGTCGGAAGAAACGATCTACGAATACTACCTAATATTGCCGCGTGCGAGGCGAAGTTGCCAACGCACGCGATTGCCACGCGAAGGAACGGGATTCGAACCCCGCTGGGCCCGGACTTCTGTAAATTTGTCCTCTTCTGGAGAGTTCCAGCTTATTATGAGCTGTGGTAGGGTGTTCTGGATCGGAACATTTCTGAACGCACCGCGTGCGTGAAATCAGCGGTAACGCGCTGCTTGTTAGCAGATGCCCTTAAGTCGCCAACGTAAGGTGCGTTGTACCTTCCTCTTTTAATTTTGTAGGCGCACCTTCGCCCCATTAAGCATTCATTTCAAATTCTGCGTTCACCCACCATTTTCTGTTCTTGACAATATCGCCAAGCAACATAAAAGGTTTTGGCTTTGTATTGCCAGACAATATAGCAAACTGTGTTAGTTGGTTTTCCACCTCAAACTGAACATCTAACAACAAAGGATAAAAAAACGAAGAGACAAGGCAAGGCGTACAGAGCGCGACACTGTTAGCGCGAACAAGCGATCGCCGGTTTTTCCAGTTTTTCTTTTTAAAACCAAGGGATGTCACCCAAGTCATTATTGCTACGGAGAGAGCTAATTTAGTTCTATAATGTAAGCGATAAAATTACGTGCTCGCTAATACTATTTAGAAGTAAAATGTGAAAATGCGCCGATGTCGTGTTCACGCTAACAGTGTCGCGATGTGTACCTTGTGTTGTCTCTTCCTTTCTTTTGTCCCGTGTTTTTAGGCATTCAGTTCGAGGTTGTGTGAGCCTTTTCGAAAAGAGAGTAGAGTATTAGTAGATCTGTCACCTCATACCATTTTTTTTAATTCTTTGCGAAAACGGTACATATATTTTGGAATGCATACCATGTCTAAAGTGAAATTTCTTTTTTAATGTAATACTACGTATAATGTAGACTGGTTTTGCTGGTAGACCTAAAATTACGCACATGGTGAAAGGGTAACTAGAGTTTTAGATGCGTTGTCGAAATGTGACAGGTCTACACAATTAGTACCAGTTGTTTTGCGCCAACTTTTTTTATTCGCTGTCTCTATTGGTTAGGGAAATAGTTAATCTTGGTAATAAATGATTTATTAGCTGCGTACATGCCTGTGGCTGCTGGTGTTTTTAATCTCGTGCTTGACGAAAGAAAACGCGGGGAATATAGGTGCTCCTGTACCTGTTTGTTTTGAGATCCGCACAGACGGTTTGTTCTTTTTTCTTTCCGCTTCAGACAAGTCGATAATATTCGTCCTAGGCAACAGTGCCCAGACCATCTGCGTATCCTTCATCAAAGTGACAAGCGAGGCACTGGCACGTCTACTAGCCAGAAATAAATTAACATGGCCCGCATGCCCATGTCCACGCTTCGAAGGCTCATGCCCCGTCCAAACAATCGCATACAAAAACAAAACAAAAAAAAACAACGTTAGGCGAGGTTTATAAGATCCCTTCCGCTAATTGTCCAGCCATCTACATTGGCAAAACAAAGAGCTTTAATAAAAAAATAATCCGTCAACGCAAAATATGTTTGCGCAAGTTCGAGTATGAGCGTAACTCAATCGCTTGGCACTGCGACGTCCGAGACCGCCGGATTGCTTTCATGAACACCAGTATCATCGACGCCAAACTTAACCCACGGCATAGATATTTTCATTAAATCCTAGCACATTCAAATGCCACCAGGAAACATAAATGTATGCCTTATCGCTTTAGCATCCGCCTATGTCAACGGACTCGGCCATATCGCTGAAAAAAGATAAAAAAAATACTGCTCAACGGTCATCACTCCTTAAGAAGAGCCGAGTAGGCATGGAAATGTAGGGTTCCTATATTTTTAGGATTTGGTTGGTTATCATACTTTATTTGTTATAGAGTTTTATATTAGGGTGTCCTAATGCTCTGGGTCACCGAAGCAGCTTGGGGCGTCGTACTGCGCAGGCGCAGAAGTTCGGCCCATACGCAATACGACCCCTCAAGCTCTTCGGGGGACCCCGAGCATTCGGGCCTTCTAGTCTAAAACTCGAATCTTCTTCGCAATCAGAGATATTTGTGTCGAATATTTACTTCTAAGTTGTATTGACCAAAAAGGGTACCTCAAGTGTCTATCTACTTGACGAATCATTAACACTAATGAAGCCTGAAACTGTCGTGAATAGGCCCTTCCTATGTTTGGACTCAGACTGGAAGAAGTTTTATAGACTGATGAGGTTTTTTTGTTTTTTTTGTTTTTGCAATAGGACCGGGTTTGACGTTGTTTTGTCATAGAACCTTGAGTTTTTGCAGGAGCTTTTTGCATTCCCCAGGGTGCAGTTTCAAGGTAAATCCTTACTTATTCTGTTTTCACAACTACCTCAAGATTACTGTGTCGCTTCTTTGTATTCCCTGCTCCCGGGTACGTTAGAGGTTGCCTACAGTCAAAAATCCTGGAGCGAATGTTTATTTGTGGAGGGTCCTGGAGCGAATGTTTATTTGTGGAGGGTCCTGGAGCGAATGTTTATATGTGGAGTGTTTTTATGAAAAAAGTGTACTTGTCGAAACAGTTTCTGTTTTTTTCTAGAGTGTCGCCCGAAGGTTTCAACCGTTCATTAAAACACAACCTTTTTTTTATACCTTTTTCTGGTTGTGTCCTCTTTTAGGAAACCGCAGTCTCAAGTAAAGTCACCATTTAAGCCTCTCCAGCCTGCTTAAATCCACGCTTTTTGTTTGTTTAATGAATTGCTTTCTAGAATAACTTTGGGATAGTAATTAATTACCTTTGTTCATTAGTAATTCAAGTTGCTATTGAGTGCCAAAAGAGCAAAACACTTTCAACTGTAATTAAATTAAATTTTCCTAGTCGATCAAAAATCTCACGAGGCAAATATTTTTTTTTTCTGACGAGGAGAAGCTTGATAATATAAGCTACCTCTCAATTTTGTTTTTAAAGCTGTTTCCGAAATAATTGTGTTTGTCTTAGACCACTCTTGACGTTGCGGCCGTATACTGCAATTTCAGAAATATTTAAGAAATAAGATGGTGCGTACATTTGGAGCGTTTTACAATAAACCGCGGAATTCGGTTTTTTACACCGACTTAAATTTTGTAAAACAAAAAACAATCTTTATTTAGGTGCTATCTATTCCCGCTGCGAGCGTTCGGTAATATTTTTGTAGACTTACATTATTCTTTGTAGGACAGTAGATCATATATGTATGTGTGTCGCACTGTCCTGCAATGGGGACATACATTCCATTATTTTTTGTGTTGTCATCTCAATATAAATGTGAAGAATGTTTCCTCTATTGAGATTGCACACGTACACGGGATGACGCTAAGGGTGTTAAAAGTTGAAAATGTGTTCCCTTGTCAATACGCTTTATCGATGCTCCCGTATGTGTTGGCGCAAATATTGTTTGTTGTATGCTTTCAGAGAGATTACTCTAGTTCCCAAGAAAGGCTTATTTCTGCAAGTTGAAATGAGAGGTAATGTGAAAGGGTTCTCGAAGAGCTGGTACATATGACAAAAGTTGAGCACTCCCCTGTACCTAACTACCCCAATGTTCAGTTACGTTCGAAAGTTGTTTTACCATTTTTTTTTTACCAAATTTGATCAAATTGTTTCGCAAAAAGCCCGAAGAAGTCCTGAAACTTTATTTCAGCCTCCTTGACGACCCGAAATTAAGTTCGACTCGTGCTGGAGGGCCAAAGCAACATCCTCAGAAGCTGTGAGAATGACACCGGTGCCGTTAGTGTTAACTGAGAAAAAGTAAAGTTTGCACTAATAATTTGTGTGGAACCAGTGCTGTGACATTCGGGAGCGTTTTATGCATAGCAGGCTGCTAAATAACTCAGTGTATAAACCCTAGAGGAACATTTTTGGCAATTCTATTTCACTTTTTTAAAGACAAATTAGCACCACAGAAACAAAATACATCCTAGGTGTTTAAAATAGACCATTCTGTTGCTGTGAAATGTATTACAAATTATACTTGAACACCTCATTTAACCATACCATAACAAAATTACTAAGATAAATAAATATATATATATATATATATATATATATATATCCTGTCCTGCAAGCGTTAAAAGGGACCGGGCCATGAATATCAGCATATATTGCAGTCGAAATAAAATGAAGCTAGAGGAAACCACCGTTGCGACTTCTTGCAGTATTCAAACTCGGTTTTCTTTTGGTTCATTAATTGTAGTTGAAGGCACACAGTTAGAGGCATGAATTTGCGCCGGATGCAAAAGATATCCTAAGACACGAAACAAATATCCTATAGTCATAAGGAATATTAATATAACTATCTTAGTCTTGCTCATTGTACACACCAGTATCTCAGAGGATCGCTGCAAAACAATTCACATCAATTTATGTCATCAGCTCATAGAGAGTTGAACAATGCCAAAAATAAAATATTACCATTCGTATTTTGCAACATCGTAAAGGAAAGATGTTACTCTATTTACTTGATTCCTTTAACATAATAAACTAAAAACTTAAATTTAATGCAACGCACGTGTTTCTTTTTTTAAAATTTACGGGGAATAATGCGATTCGTCATTTTTTTGTATACGGATATTTTGTTAAAAATATATTACTAAGATTTCTAGTGGCTATAGTTTCGCTGCTTTATTATGACTTCTTAGGTTTACAATAAATTAATTAGTACACTCTAAAAAAAAGTCCGTGCGTCTACTTTCACGCACAACACTCGGAGAGCCAATCAGCGCAACTTACGGAGGCAGCTCAGCGAATGACGATGTCGAAACATATGTTTACACAAAAAAACGCGTGACATTAAGCAATGCAAAACGTCACGCTTGCATTGCTTAATGTCACAACTCAGTCTGCGTTTTTTGGTCTAAACAGATGTTTCGGCATCGTCATTCGCTGAGCTGCCTCCGTAAGTTGCGCTGATTGGCTCTCCGAGTGTTGTGCGGGAAAGTAGACGCACGGACTTCTTTAGGAGTGTAGAGTGATGGGTGCTTCTTTAAGCTCTTGTCACGTGGGATATATGGTTAAAAAGTAGTACCAAAGTAACTATTGGCTTTTAAATCGCATTAAATAAAAATATATGAATTGTTGAAGTTAAAATCGATAAAACTCAATTACGTTTCTCACAAAACTCGTAGCCATAAGCGGCAGATCTGCCAGCGTGTTCACGAGGTTACTAATAATATGAAAGCTGAACTTAATTAGCAGGGTCGAGACAACACTCGATAAGCCGGCGCTTCTTTGTGCAGCTTTAATATTATTAGCCGTTGATAGCTCTGTGTCATCAGTTTATCCGTACACTTCACCGTTAAAGTGTAGATACCACCAACTAAATTAATGAACAAGTCAGCGAGCTGCGTTGCTGTCATATAAACCAAACTCCCTTCCGCTTTTTGATTTTATTTGCGACGTTTTATTGACTACTAAATATAAAAAAAAGGAGATGACTTTGTAAAGTAATGAAAAGATTCATCAGTCTGTTGACGCAGTAGCGGCACGGACACTAGGTTGAAATCGTTTTTGATGAAGACCCTCAAACGCTATTGGCCTTTTTTTGTGGAGCTTTGTTAAAGCTTCAAGGATGAGAAAATCGGAAAGTAACGTAAACATTAGCCTTCCTACTGCAGAGACATTTTTTTTTTATATTTCTGCAATTTCAGCGACGCACTGCTTCCACCTCGAATATAAATAACATTTCAAGCGATATCATGGTCATGAAGCAAGTCTTCTGAAAGATATTTTCGGAAGCCAAAAAGATGTCTTTCATTGAGCGGAAATCTCACAATATGATAAAACGCAGTTTCATTTTCAGAATGCGAGTCGTATTAAAAGAAATACTCTGTCAGTCTTCTTATTTTTTTTTTTCCAAACGTATATGCGAAGAAGGCCCACCCGTTCCTAACACCAAATATGTGTCCTGCTCGAGGTCCAGAGTTTTTTTTTTTTTTTTCACCAAGCGCCATATCATTGCGGTATCTGAAATACGGCCCAACCCGATCAGGCGCAGGCCAATGACTGCGTCATGTGCATTCACGTGGGGCACTGATTGGCCGGCGCCTGATCGGATTGGGCCTTCGGTGTGACACGTCGTACGACCAGTCGATACAAAGCATTTGACTCAAAGCATTTGTCAGCAATAATTGCTAACTAAAAATATTATGATGCATAAAGGTGTCACGATCGTAGATGAAATGAAATTCTTTGTCCGCTCTCATCTGCTATTATTTTGTTTGGCGCCGGTTATTACCGCACGATTTTTCTATTTGTTAACGCAGCTTTAAGAGTGTGTCGTGCGAGTATCCTTTATTCTTAAGCCATGGCCAGTTCGGCGTAGGCGAAATTTACCTCGTCCGCGTTGAGGGTGCTGATTTCCAAACGAGGCATTGTGTCTCCGACGGCGTTATATTTTACGATTCCGTGGCGAATATCGGAAGTGAATTCCGCGATGAAGGAAAGATGTCCAAACTCCCGCGGTGAGTGATTTTGACTCGACGATTACAGGGCGTAGACCAGCGGTTTGGGGTCTGTTACAATGAAAACGCGTAACCTTCAAAAAGAGTGGCGGAAGTGCTTGGCAGCTAAGTATTCCGCAAAAAGCTTGCTCCCGAAGGCGCCGTATCTCTCCTCGTCGTCATTGCAGCTTTTTCCCCAAAAAAGTCTCTGCCACTCCAAGAAAAAAAAAAAAAACAATTTTGGGGATGATAATCAAAAACTTTTACATACGCTACATATGTATACATTAAAAGAAACCGCACCATACATCGGTTGATAGAACCGCCGAGCAGTGTCTTCGAGCCTCGTGTGCTCTGGTACTCTGGTTGCCGTGTGCCTCGTCCTCGTGTTCACTGATTCCATGATTTCAACGCGATAGTAGCAAAGGCGCTAGCTACAGGTCCTTTGAGTTCTAATAAATGCGTCACCATGAAGCCAAACTTCCCATTTACACTTATTGTTTTGCGTAAAGAATCTGCCCATTTTTATCGTATTTTTGATTCCCATTAAGTAACAGTGCTTGGAGTTTTTTTTTTTTTTTGCATAATAAAAAGAAAGAGTTTATATTTAAAGTGGAATCTAAATACGTGTTTGCAATATAAATTATTTTATAATCTCAAGCATATTCTTCGTCAGATGTAGGACGAAGATATACGTGATCGAGATGCGAAAAGTTCGGCGATTCACTTCGACTTTTGCGACGCTCCGCAGCGCAACATTTACTAGGCTGTCCCTTACAGTCCATCTTAGCCAAGCTGATCATGAGTATGGCATGCACCAAACAATTGCACCTCTGTAAGGTGCACCGAAATGCTCATCACTTGCAGCAAATACTTCCGAAGTTCATCAAAACAAACTAAATATCAAACGAACATTTGAGATTATCCCTGCGATCTAAAGAGGTCCCTATACTTTATCTTGCAAGTGCCACACGCGCACATGTAGATACGCGAAGGAGATATGTACAGCTCGCTGTTTCAACGGACCATGAATCAGGAAGCGTGCATCTAAGTGACAACGGTAGTTCTGAAGTAAAACTCCCCAAAGGTAACGCCAATCGACTGCAAGGAGCACAATTACGCTTCGCAAACCAGAGAGGCCAACGCGACAGCCCACTTGCCCCATTGCCAGCGCCATACTGAGGCCAGACTTGAAGCTGGACTGTAGAAAAAATGGCTCTTTGTCTTTGTTTCCCTCATCCAAGGAATTCCTTGGTCGCTTAAGGAGCCGGAATCACCGGTAGAAGATGCACCCCAAGGGGAAGGCCCCGACCACGGCGAGCCTAATTCAATAAGACCATGGAAACAAACGGGCCAACGGCCGAGGGGGGGGGGGGGGGGGAATCTGCAAAGGGGAGGTGGGCAATAGCAACAGAGACCCCACTACCCCCCCCCCCCCCCGCCCCCCCAAATAACCCAGGTTCAGCCCTCAGAGCAAGCCCCGGGTCGCTCCGGACCCCGGTACGGGACGCCGCTCGGCAATCGGGACCCAGGTCGCCACCGCGAGTGAATATTTTATCCCAATCTTGTTAGGGGCAAACGTGCTCTCGCTACCGCCTGCGAGGAAATGATTAGAATTTGAAAATAGTGGGACCGAAAAAAGCAGAAACGAAAAAACCGGACGTGAATCAACGAAAAGGTACAGAGAAAGAATGTCTAAGGAAGAGAGGAGGCGAAATAAAAACAGCACCGATAATAAAATAAGAAAAAAAGAACGAAAAGAAAACTGGGGGGAGGGGGGGGGGCGATTTGGGACGAAAGCAACCTTTCGGTTTTGGGCTCGGCGGTCGGTTTTGCTCCCTGGTCTTCTTGGGCAAGTGGTTACTTCCAGTCTGCATCTACATCCGCGGGGAAGCGGACGAGAGCTGGTCTTCCGCGCCGGCGTTATTCTTGGCGCGAGGCCTCCTCCACCAGCTTTCGAGATTGCCACCTCGAAATAGGAAATCGGACTCCGGCTTCGACTGCGAAACGGAGGGAAAGCTCCCGCTTCGCTGCTGATTAATAGAGCGCCCGGTAATGGGAATTCGGGAAGCGTTTGCTTCCTCGAATCGTACACGGGTGGAAAATGAGAGAGATAGAGAGAGAGAGAGAGAGAGAGAGATAGAGAGAGATACGAGAAGAGCGCACTGGGAAGTCAGAAGACCGAGCTGTGGGTGGAATCATGAGTGGGTGGATGCAAAGCTAGCTGCACTTGTCTCTACTCACTATTCAAATGGGTTAGAACGCCAAACGAAGTCCGGGGTTCGGCGTTCGAATTCGAACGCATTCTGACATTGAGTAGAGACCAAGGCGGCTTTGAATTTACACACCCATCGTTCCAGTTTATCATGATCTGGTGTCTCGCGCTACCTCCTTTCTTCCTCTTCCTCAGTTTCTACCTTTAAAGAACCAACAACTCCTAGGTAAGGAAACCTATGTGCTGAAGTTTCCTGCTCACTAAAGCAGGCCACCGAAGGCAAGCGATTAGACACGACCACGGCGTTCAGCATTCGACTAGGAGTCGCTTTGTCACTGATTGGACGCGAGTTACAACCGATCGCAGACGCCGCAATCGTGTCGCATCTGTGAGCTACGATGGCCTTATTTAGCGACGCAGAAACATTCAGCACTTACGTTTTCTTATCTAGGAGGTGTTGATAGAACTGAGCTCTAGTGGCAGTGTACGAACAACATAATTCAAAAAGAACACTTCACTTTTCCTCGCGGGTATTTCAGTGCGCCGACGATATCGCTTTGGTTTTATCTGGAAACGACGAGTTCGAAGCTACATCATCTGTTCAAAATGACATTTTCCACCTAAAGGCGTGGTTCACTAGCAGGCAAATGTATGTAAACGTCGATAAAGCAAAACGAATGTGCTTTCATAACCCGAACAAAATTATAAAATGTTCGGCCCCTTAGTCCTTCACTTATCCACTTGTAAGAGCTGCAGGTGCGCACCACTATACGTGTCATCTACAAGGTGTCTGGGCGTGCTTTGCAATGAACATATGTCATGGGGAACGCATGTGGACCACCTGGCGAAACGATTACGAACGGTATCTGCCTACATACACCGCCTTGTGGCTACTTGGCGGATCAATCTGAAATATAAATTTGGTATTCGTGATCTTCGAGGCAAAATGAAGACGATTTCAGTGTGTCTCCCAAATACAAAACCGCTTCAGTTCTTTTTAATTTCGCGCTGCTTAGAGCACAAATAGAAACTTTTAGCTTCTTGTTCGGTATCTATTTTTATATCAAAACTGTTGTATCGATAAACTGAACTAAAGTAATTCCAGTTAATTCCTTTTTATACAATTACGTGGTGACAGGAGGGAACATGTTACGTTTATAATGATTATTTTAATCATTGCTTTAAATACGTAGTTAGACGATCAGGGATAATGTTTTATTTTTTTTTATTTTACGTGAGCAATAAAAATGATGACCAACCTATTTTTGTGCTAACTTAAAATTAAAACAAAGTTTCACGATTAGAGGTTAATAAAAAATCGTTCAATTTGTAATATTTCGCCATTGTTTAATAGTAAATAAGGTTACCGTTTCTTTTGGAGAATTCTGGAAACTAATAAAAACGGGGTTTTGATTAGTTTTCCAGAAAATACTTTATTAAAAATCACGCGTCTGCCTACCAAGCCAAACTCTAGTACCTCAAGTCTACCAATAAGAAAATCCCACAGTTCGCTCCCTACAAACAAGCGGCTAGCTGTCTAGAATTGGGCTCACATGGAAGGGTGCGAAAATCTTAAAATATCGGCTGAAATCAAATTCTAAGCGAATATCAGCAAATAGTTGCTAAAATGTCGAATCGAAACTAAATACCATATGTTTAGTTTGGAATGGAAAAAAAAAACTAAACGAAAAACGATTAGACTAAGAAATACCATCTATGAGCTCACCTATTATACCCCAAGCACGCTCATCGGAAATCGCCTAGCCCGCATGGAAACGGCAGTAATAGCCCCTTGTAAACGACAGACTTGAGACGCCGCCTAAGATTGCGCCCACTCATTCACGCGGGAGTGCACACTCAACGTGGAGAGCAATTGTTAGCTGGACAGACATAGGCGAGTGAACTCTTCAAACCGGAGCGACGCCCTGCGCTACCTAGCCGCAGCAACTAACTTGACACCGCGTGAAGCGATGGGTTAGTGGACGAGTCCACGAGGCGGGTTCAATTATCGTTGTTATTTGTGTGTTTCTAATTAATTGTCATATTAAGTCAACAACTGGTTTGTAGCGAAAATAGCTAGCGGCAGGTGACGTCAAAAGCTTAAATTAAAAGAAGGCGACATACATGGCTGGCAGGTTTTTGTCGAGCACGTCAAAGGAGCTCGAGCGCAGCTGCTTCGTTTGAGGAATAGAACCACTTTTTATTAAAACGATCAGTCAGTCGAGATTTATAAAACTTAGTCGTAAAAAAAGAGTGTTTTTGAATAAAGTAGGAATTTGCCCAGTAGCCTTCGATCAATCGATTTATTTAAAATTTCAAATTCTAGCAATCCCTTAGTCAAATATAAATATTTAAGCAGTCTTTATTCTGTTCAAAAAAAACTTCACTATGTTTGCGCGTCCAGTTTTCAAGCCATAAAAAACGACGAAAAAAGCGCTGGAGAAACTGCCACCCTTTTGTTGAAAAAACCCTTTTGCAGAAACAGCTGTTGAAACACATGCTCATAGATGGAGGACATCGAATTAACACGAAACTTCTTTAAATACTCATGTTGGGTGTCGAAGAAAATGGGGACCAAATATTATCCGACTTCAGTGATTGTGCAGAACATAATGTTTGAGTACCAAAGGACCGTTTTGTTTTTCTGAAAATGTTGCTATAAAATGTGAAAAGCGTGTTTTTTTTACCAAGTCCTTCATTCGTAGAATGTATCTTTCGCATGTACAAATTGTTCAATGACAATGCAAAAACACCGCTTCAGAATCAAATATACCTTCTTGAATGGGGAGGTCCGCTGAACATCCCTCGTAAGAATGTTCTCTAAGCTGTGTCTATGCCAATGGCAGCTAATCTGCTCTTCTTCTCCGGTCCAAGTGCGACTCATGGCTCCCTCGTAAGCGTAACCCCTCCCCCCCCCACCCCCTATTTTCTAAAATAAAAATATAGAATAAAAAAAGCACTTGATTTGTGACAATTTTGGGTTACCAGAGCTTGCATGCCATTAACTTCTGTGGATATCCGGCTTACTGTACTCCTGTGAGGCGCTCTTCTGAACAGTATAGCTGTGAAAATCACAAATAAAGTCTGATCCTGACGGGCAAACACCTAACTGAGCCGCCCAGAACTGCAACGACGTAATCATAGCCAATCTTCAAGGTGCTCTTCAAACTTAGGGACGCGCTATAGACCCCCATATCTGGCGACTTCCGGTTTGCCATCATCCGGGCACCTTGTTGCCAAAACACTTTACGGCTTCGGAATAAACATGTTGTTAATTGGATGATACTCTGTGCCAAACTGATTTTGGTGTTGATGTGCAAAGATAAATTGCGCCGAAACGTCCGGTATTGCGCTTATCGATGAAATACAGGATTGCAAGAAGCTGCGTAGAAACACTCCAAGTGATTTCGTTGTGTTTTCCAAGTGTTAAAGCTATCTATCGCCACCGTCGCACATGCATGGAGATGCAATCAAGTCTGGTTAGGGAAACGCTGCCATGTCGATGAAACGTCGATGGACATCAAGTATAAAACGTGTGTCAATGAGTTTATCGACAAAATGGGACGCAGCGCCTGGCAAGCCAAACGATTTTATTAGCGTATTAAATTATTTATTTTACAGAAGTTATCAATATAAACAAGAATTGCAGCCTCTTTATTTTTAATTGGTCCTATTAATGTGAATGTACGTGCGCTTTGCAACAATAAGTCGTTGTAACTTATGAAAACCAGGAACTGTTTAAAAGTGACCTCACCTGTAGCGTACAGCTCCCCGAAAGGACGAGGTCAGACGGTTCAGCAGGATTTCATACACCGCAACTCTTGTTATATTTTTGTCCCGCAATTGTGTGTTTTTAGGAGCATTCGCACTCCCGAAGTTTTTATCGGCCGGCGTACCTTAATTCACGCGGGAGCGTTTGTGAACGTTTGATTATGTTCCATCGAGATACTACCGATACTACTACGAGTGACTGTATCCGTGATTTGTATGCCCCTCGTCAAGCTAAGCATTGGATTGATTGACGTGCCCCAGTGCTTCATACGAAGCCCGGGTAAAGACCCATTCACATATATAAGAAGTGTAAGACTACGCTGTGAGAACCTACCTTGAGTTGCGACCACGAACCACAGGAACGTGTCCTTACTTGGTATAAAGGGTGGTAGCCTTGCACGCGGCATATAAAACACGCTTGTTTCCGGCAATTCGCGGTCGTAACTGGCCTTACCGTAGTCAAGCACAACTGCGGAAATCGGTCTTTACTCACGGTGGTGTACCTCGACGTAAAATGGCAAACTGCACATAGCGTAGTGGTTAAACTGTACGGCGTCTTGAACCAGGTCACTTAAAGGTAGAAACGCCGGACTTCGTTAATATCCCAGCATAAGTTTGGACGAATGTGTCGATGAGTATAGGAGCTCCTAAATACGTTATGTTTGGCCTGTAACGAGCTCGGTCACTCTGAAGCAAACTCCAATAATTCCCGCTCCCATTCACACGAGCCCCATAGGAAAACACACAAAACACCCATCAAGCGGACATCAATATGAGAACAGGAAGCAGCCATCTTGTTTGTTGTTGTTTTCTTTAAAACTCGTCTATGAAAAACATACTGAGTAATTTTTTTGTGAGGAGAATTTTATACTGTCACTGTGATTAAAGATACGAAATAAAACAAATCTGCCACTCTCCGTTTTTATTGTGGGTCTTTGCTTAAAATGTCTATTTTTATGTACATTTCTATATGTCCGTCTGATTATGTATTGTGTTTGCTAAAGCAATATTAAACATATTGCACTCGTATATTTTACAGATAAATGAGGGATTTAATGAGAAACAAGACCTAGTACATCGCTGCCTAGCTTTACCTATCCCTGAGAATTTAAAAGTGATCTCATTAGACCCAAATAAACTACAAACAGACCCATGAACGATTCTTCTTTGTTCCTGAAATGATGTTTAGATTAAATCCTGAAACTATACAACAAAGAAATTAACTTCTTTTTTGCGAAATATCTAATTTAGAAATGGAAGAAAGATAAGCTGCTGTCCACCTCCCACACTTCCGACCCAACAATCGGCCACGTTTTTTCGAGCCGAATTGAGTAAAAATATTAATCGCGTACTGTGTATGTTTAGACAGCTGGAGGTTAGTTATCCTCAATGGGCGTCTTTTGTCTCAGATGTAGATGAGAAATTTATACAGAGCGGTACTACCGCCCGCACACAAGTGCTTGTGCGCTTATGCGGGCCATCGATCTCACTGTACAAAACACTGTGCAATAAAGGGTTTATTATTATTATTATAATTATTGAGGGCTTTAACGCAAGGATCACACAGTAGTGGAACACGACCGCACGCCGGTACGATGCTCATCCAAATTGCAACGGGAAGGGGTGGGGATTGAAGCTAGGATATCTGGGTTTCGCACCGTGAGTTTTCTCTCCACCTCGCTCCGAGCTGCTGTGCGCTTCACAAACTCAGCTATCGACGCCCCCCCCCCCCCCCCCCCTTTTAGAGCGCAGCTCTTAGGCGCGCGTTTCCGGCTTGAGCGGCGTCGGCGTCGCCGTCGGCGTAACCGCAAGGTCACGTGACCCCCCCCCCCCCAAGGTCACGTAACTCCCCAAGGTCACCTGACTCCAGGTCACGTGACCCCCAGGTCACGTGATTCCCCTGGTCACGTCACCCTCGAGGTCACGTGGCTCCCCTGGT
Source organism: Ixodes persulcatus (assembly GCA_013358835.2). Taxonomy (NCBI): domain Eukaryota; kingdom Metazoa; phylum Arthropoda; class Arachnida; order Ixodida; family Ixodidae; genus Ixodes; species Ixodes persulcatus. The sequence goes on along the minus strand of JABSTQ010009438.1, from coordinate 623,946 downwards.
CACGTGACCCCCCCCCCCCCCCCCGCGCCTTCCCCCCCTCCTCAAGAGCTGCGCCCTAATTCGCCGTTACAAGGAGTTGTAAACGGCTTTCATTTTTTTAACACTCAGTCGCCGAACCCCTATGCCGAATGTATGGTTCCAGTCTTTATTACATCTATGCGCCGTACTCGGCAATGCATGAGGCATGTATTTTGCTTCAAACATTGTTGGAATTTGTACGAGGGTTGTCCGTAAAATAAGGTTCCCAAGGAGCTGCAGTCGCGAGGAACGCTGTTACGCGGGATCCGGCGACAGTGGCGTGTAGCTTGGTTCCCCCTCTCCCTGGTCCCGCCCCAGCGAGCTGTCTGCGACGCTGAGTCTTGGCTTGGCAGCCGTTAGAGATGAAGCTCCCAATCGCTTCTCCCGCCAGGTGCAAATTACGCTCTGTGATTCGTTTTTTTTTTTTTGTGCAAACAACACTGCGCCAGTGGACATTCATTCCCGATTGTTTGAAGCCTACGAAGAAAAGTGTATGGGCGTACAACAGGTGCGCAAATGGTGCAGAGAATTCAAAGACGAACGAACAGATGTCCATGACAATAGCGTTCTGGGTGCCCATCGGTTTCAGACGAAACGACTGCGAAAGTGGAAGAAACAATGCTGAAAGGAAGGGTGATGGTTCGGGAGCTCTGCGAGATGATCCCTGATGTCAGCAAGACGTGGAGTGACAAAATTTTGACAGACCATTTAGGGTATGCCAAGGTTTGTGCAAGGTGGTTTCCGAGAATGCTTACGAAAGACCACAAATGTCAACGTGTTGAAGCGGCCCCCGAATTTCTTCAGGCCTACGAAACCAATGGCGAGGAATTCTTGGACTCTTTTGTCACTGGGGACGAGACCTGGGTCCACTACATGACACCGGAAACGAAACAATCCCGTCAGTGGAAACATCCAGAGTCACTGAAGCCGCGGAAGTTCAAACGAACACTGTCTGCCGGCAAAGTGATGGCGAGCGTCTATTGGGACAAAAAGGGGTTATTGTTGTGCGAATTCATGCCTGACGGTACAACAATTTATGCGGACCTCTACTGTGAGACGTTGAAGAACCTTCGCCGCGCGATTCCAAACATAAAGAGAGGCATGCTCACGAAGGGAGTGCGTTTCCATCAGGACAACGCTCGTCCTCACATCGCCCGTGTAACAAACAATCTCATCAACGAATTTGAATGGGGTACTGTAACACACCCGCCTTACTGCCCAAACATAGCCCAAAGTGACTGCCATTTCTTCCCTGAATTGAAGAAACACCTGGGTGGGACGCATTTCAGAACCGGAGAGGAGCTGAAAGAGGTTTTAAGCTCGCGGCGGGAAAGTTTTATGATTCAGGCATAAAGAATATGACACACCGCATGCAAAAATGCATTGATATCAACGGTGATTATGTTTAAAAATAGGGGAAAGTCTGAGCTTTCCAAAAATGTATTATTCAATGCCAATGAACGTGGTTTTCATTGTGAAAAATTATTGGGAACCTTATTTTACGGACAACCCTCGTATATTCCCATCGTCGCAGTGATTTCACGCGCGCCCCAACCCAAGTATTCGCCAAAACACTGCACAGAAATGAGCAAATATCGAGCACACACACAATGCCTGTTACCAATTTATAAATACAACTTTCTTATTGTACCTCTGGGGTAATCCTTACAACTGCGTCAACACTGAAAATCCCATACCTTCTTTAGCAAGCTCGGAGAAGTGACTGAAATAAATTGCCCACTTGCATTTTTTGTAATTCGTGTTAGGCCACGACAAATAAGCTTGTAAATCAGAGGCGTTAGGTGCGTTGAGTAATACTTCTCTAGGTATGCTGGGATAAGTGCGTTACGTTCAAAACCAATATCGTTTCAAGGTTTCTTTCAACTTTGAGTTATCATAATGAATGTGACAATGAAGTTATCATAATGAATGTGACACGTAACTCGTCAGGACAGTGCTGCCTATCTCTCACATTTGTACAAAAGCAGCGGTCACTGTTTTATTTTGAATGACAGCGTAGAGTTCTCAGAGCAACGGTCGCCATGTTACATTTTGTTAAATCCAAAGCGGGCGCTTGCACCCCCCTCCTCTGACGTATAAACAGGAGTAAACACCAAAATAAAAATTGTCCTCCTGCCTTGAGAATTGGGCTGAGGAAAGCAGGATCTAGAATAATAAAAAAAAAAAAAATGTTTTATACGTTTAACAATCTGAATATACAGAATATCTTTTTTTTTATTTTTTTAAGCACTAGAGATTTGATTTTCCAGGGATATACACAACTGTTAGCACATATTTTTGTTTATATATTAACGAAGGAAGCAAGATGATTATAACGTTTGTGTGGTACGCGAAAAGGTCGTAGTTTAAGTGAAGCATGCCTGCATAATTCGTAGTAACAGAGCGCAAAGCAGTCCGTGTAAAAAAGCAATCACGCGTTTATTATCCTTCTTTTCATTTCACAACTAATAGGCTGTCAAAACGCTACTAGTGCAATGGAATGAGCTTTCCAGGGAACAGATTCAGGCAGAATAATATTAGATATAACAGAACAACGAGACTGAAGGTAAGCAAATGACGACACACACACGCCATCTCAAAAACAGCTGAAAATTATTTTTTTATGAAAGTGCTCACCTTGATTCGCCGGGCTTAGTTATGTCTCCTTTTCACGAGTTCGTTGCGCCCTGACTTTTTGTTCATTGAAATAATGTGAAGTGCGTAATTACCTTTACTAAAAAAAAAAAAAAAGATAAAAACGGACATCGTGTTTTTTTTTTATTGTGTAATTTACATGAAGCTCATATATATTTAAAGCAGTAGTACGGGCGTCACAAATATAATTTTTTTACAATTCCACAAGCGCTCTAGGACGCCCTTTGAGGATCATGGGAAATAATTTCTCATTCTCTTCTTCTTTCTTGTCGGATCACTTAGCTTGCACAATGATGCTACCTTCATTTTTTCTCTTCAGCTTAGAATACTTTCCCGGCTAGAACATCTGTTGGGAGCTAAACTTGGTTTTATCGCGAAAGCATTAACTGTCCCATGGAGTGAACCGTCGTTATCAGCTTTTGAAGCCGCGCAATACGGCACCTAAATTCCCCTGTCCCATGGGTTGAAGACTGTAGTCTGTATCAAGCACCCCATTGGCTGGCACGCGGCGTAGTTCCAAGGAAGGCCACTCCACAAAGAAGCCCTCTCCATGGCGGCGCAGAGGACCGGCCGCCGGTAAGAGGGAGAGGCCGGCCGCAGAGCCAGCAGAGCCCTCCCTGGCATTCTCCGGAGAGGCTGCACGGCCGAACTCAATGCGGCACGCAGCTTGTAGGAATGCGCTACGTATACGCATGCTTTCGCATTCCAATACGTTAGCAGTCATAAGCGTCTTTGTAGTTTTTATTTGGGATTTATAGGTTCTTAAAAAGACCAAAGCCAAAGTAGAGCGAAACGGGACCTTGTTTGGCCAAGGTCTGTATACATTGTTCCTAATACGCCAAACAAGTACTATAATTAGGCTTCATTGATGGTAGCTCGACCGTCATCTGGCATCTATTGGGCATAAATCACCAAACAAGTGCCTTAGTTACGTTTCACGTCTGGTTGTTCGGTATTTATGGGGCAACTTTGGTCCTAAATTGCCAAACAAGTGTCAGATTTAGGCATATATGCTAGTTCTTAAGTTCATACATGACATGGAGGTAGCAAGCTTCTTTATGCGACAGGCCGCCACCAGAGGTGAAGCCAGAAATGTGGAGAGACAAGCCCCTAACGATGACCAAAACCACAACCTTTCAATCACCCTCGGGTGCCCGCAGGGCACCAGATACGATATGCGGCATCTTTGGCTCAAACCTTGGCTATTATGTGGTGAGCCAGAAAAACAAATATCCATAGAAACGCGTAAGTAAATTACTGTGGAAATAAGTGTATACCTTCGAGCAGTGGTCCTCAAATGGGGGTCCGCGAAGTCCTGTTTTATTTGTCAAGCCCAGCAATAAGAGTTTAATTTTTTTGCAGATTGAGAAGCAACGTTGCAAATTTCGGGTGAGTTTTCTCGTGTGTATGTCAATGAGAAAAGTCTACTTTAACTATCCCTTCGTTATATCCATTTAATAAATCATTATCATAACTAACCTATACCTTTCCCTTCTCCTCATCACAAAAGGGGTCCTCCCATATTTCCGCCGATCCACAAGGGGTCCGCGAAACATCAATGGTTGAGAAGCACTTCCGTAGAGCAAAGCCGCACAAGGCCCATGTGAGGCGCCTAGGTTTGTCAAGCTTTTACCAATGCATCTTGTTTTGATTATTTTTAGTTTGTTCTACGCGTTGTTTTCATTTGTACACTAAGTGTATTTATTCATATCTCGCCGTTTCCTTCGCGGGCACTAGCACCCAACAGATCGTTCCGCAGTATTCTTGGAGCGAGCACTACCACTGCCGCCACTCTCTAACCCACCTTAATTTGTTTGCGTATCACCAATACGCACTCGCCGTCAAGTGTTTTCGAGCATCAGTGCGCACGTTTACTGTTTCTATAGAGCAACCAAGTAACACTTGTGACGCAGTGTCTGACTCCGGCTGGATTTAGTTGTCCGAGCATGTTGATTTGACTCCCGCTGTGAACGTCGACATTTCAGTACCTTTTGGTGAATCAAAACTCTGTACACTGTTTCGCCTCTTTGAATTAGGTGACCTTCCCACGCATGCGAGGCGGATTGCAGTCTTTCGGGTAGTCTGTGCACTACTTGATAGCAGCCATCCGTAACATCGTATTTTCTCCTGTGCCCGTCGATCATAGCAAAACACCGGCAGGTCAATGTCGCGGTCTAAAAACCTCCACTGGATAATATGAAAATTGGCGATGAATATTAAAAAAAAAAAAATGAGCCAATGTACAGGTATAGTGTTTGAGTTAGGTGGAATCCTTTCAGCGGATAGATGCTTTTACTGCTTGTTTTCTTTCTGTAACGCGAAAGCTTACCACTCGAAAGCGCCTGGGACTTGCACATTGGAAATGGTACTTGACGTTCGATTATGACAGAATACTTCAACATAGCGAAAGCGGAGGGATAAATCCAGTCGGGTTCGGCTCATTATTTCTGGTCAGCGAATGCTACCGTGCTGGTTGACCTATGGTTCGAGCAGCGCAGTAGCATTCGCTGATCAGAAAGCTTGAGCCGACTCCGACTAGATGGATAATATTTGCACTGATATTTTAAACAGATTTTTGCAACAGTGTGCGGGGGAAATTAAGCAGTTTGTACTATTATAAAGGGTGTCAGCTGCGGTGGTACTCACACCAACAGCGATGCACGATACCACGTGTTGATACAGCGTATGACGCAGGTGCGGGCGGCACGATACAGCGTGAAGCCCGCGCTTGCGTCAATAAAATTAAAATATACAAAAAACTATACATATATACACGTCTCATGCAACACCTAGGTGAAACTTGACACAAAAATTTCCTAAATGTGCATTGTAATAAATATTTGAGAAAAATGGACCAACATAGCAGGAAACAAAAAAACTAGAAGGAAATGTCAGGAATGGGAGAGCAGCGTGATCTCGTCAATTTTACAAATCCGCTTCTCTGTAAGCCTAGAGCTCTTGTGGAGAAGCGATTCCCACTCCAGGTGGGTCGCTTCTCCCCACGAACGCATGGCGTGCTATGAAGCGCACTTAATGGCCGTCTTAACATAAGGTCTTCTGTAGAGACAAGAATTCTTAAACTGCAAATGTAGTTGTTTTGGGGTAAGTTCACAGGTGAAGCGGATATTTGAATGGAGGAAGCGAGGACAGTGCAAAGCGCGAAGTGTACATCAGCCTTTAGAAGTGCCAGTTACGGGTGAAAACAAACTTTTATTAACCTCCCCCCCCCCCCCCCCTGAAATATCACAGAACTTTCCAGTACATCAGTGCTTCATACGATGCTCCAACTAAATTGTGCTTCATCTGAACCGATCATCGAATCCTCCTTGGAAGATTTTGACATACAAATCTCAACAACCCGATAGTGTAGGTTGCAAACGTTGTCGCAATTTAATTAAATTTGTGGATGTTGCACTTTTACACTGTTTGCCTAGAGGAGTGGTTCCCAAATGGGGGTCCGCGGACCCCCAATTGGCATTCTAGGGGTCCGCGAAGCTCTGTCTCATTAGTGAAGCCCGGCAATAAAATCTGCCTTTCTCAAATTTAGAATAAAAGTTGCAATTTTCGGGTGAGCTTTCTCGTGTGTATGCCAATGAGAGAAGTCTACTTCAAACTAGTTCTTAGTTATATCAATTTATTAAATCATTATCATAATTAACCTATACCTTTCCGTTCCCCTTACCACGAACGGAGACCTGCATCAGCTCCGCCGATCCGCACGGAGTCCACGAAACATCAAAGGCAGAGAACCACTGGCGTAGAGAAACACAATAAAGTAAGCTTTTGATTTCGTAAGAAGTTATTGAAAATTATATATATACATTGCGAAACTCTTCTTTACGTCAATTTTGATCTGAATCACTACCCCTGGATTCTGCAGCATGAGCTTTCGCTCCGTGTGCTCCGACCTTCGGTGCGCTAATACACTCAGTCTCCCCCCCCCCCCCTTTCCTTCCCCTAAATCGGCCATTTTTCCCGCATTACTTAAATAGGGAATGAGATGCCTAAACCTTCTTGCTTACGCTTAGATTAGTGCCTCGAATTGGTCGTAACAGAACGAGCCTAGCTTGATTCTCTGTTCCCAGCCAAGCGTTGTTCTTTTCTTCCCGGTGTTTCATTTGCCGACGATTACGCTGAGCCTCAGTCTGCCGCCGCTTTGGGTTCAGTGATGCCTTTTTCGGTCCGCTCCTTTTTTTTTTTTTGCGAGGCTATGTAAACTCGACCAAAGCACTTACATGAAGCGTCCATTTTATCGAGCAAGGAATGAACGAACGGATGGTATTGTCTATACACTTTATAATGGGCGGTAACTTGCAAAACCTGACCTAGAAACATTTACGCCCCTCTCAGCTAAAGTTTCCTATAAATTTCGTGTTTTGTTTAATCATTTACCCCAACAATGGTGTAAATAACCACGCTTCTCTTGACCTGCTCCACAATCTCCTATTCTAGTTTTGTTTACCGTAATAATTTTTTTCTGAATTTCATCACCTGTTATATCCATTGTTATATCCTCGCCTGCAAACGTGTTGTGCTCCAGCCAAATATGTTACCGACCCAGGGGTCAAGACAAAGCCCCGCGCACTTCAAAACCACATGCTTTCACAATGGAGTAAGACACATATATTTCCCTCTGGCAATTCAACCTACGTATCATGTTCTTAACGGTTCCGTTCTCGCCTCGAACAGTAAAGGGCTTCCAGGCAAATTATCAAGCACCTGTAATTTTTATGTCCTGTTTGTTGACCTGCACATAACTAAAACTGGTTACTCTCACGTTATCCCCTGCGACATTTTTTCTTTCTGCATCTTTTAATCTCCTTTCGACTGAACTAGTCTGCTTAGCCTCATTACCGGCGCGTAGGGTTTTAAATCTTAGCTTTTGAGTCCCGTTTGTTTATTTTGTGTTTAAATTCTTTTATTTATAATTGTGTGTACGAGGGGCGTTCATAAATTTCGTGTTATTGTCACGAAGGAATAGAGATTCAGCAATCAAACTCGAGTAAGAGTTGAGACTTTCTCTACATGTTCGCCACCAAAAGTTAAACACTTTTTTCAGCGATGCACCATATGCAGGAGGCCATTGTTATAGAACTCCTCGTTTTGAGTGTTCAGGAATCGCTTCACTTCAGCAATCACTTGGTCGCCGTCCTTGAAATGCTTTCCTCTTATTTGACCACACTGGAGCGTCTGCGTCATTTAACCGAAGTGTCATAAACTGGGGCGTTGTCCCCGAACATCACCACCAGCTCAGAATGAATATCCTTGGCATTGCTTCCTTTCAAATTGAGAAAACGGATCACTGCATGTGCTTGGCACCGACGGGCGGTGCCATTTTTGTTTCGACTCCCTAGCGGCTTTCCGAGCTACTATAGCATGCGATGTTTATATTGTGCGGAAACTAGAGGGACGCGCGCTCATGCTGATGCCTGTTTTGTTCCGTTTTTTTCTATTTTGTGTGCCGATAATACGAACTTTATGAACGCCCCTCGTATATACTTCCCTGCCTAGTGTATATACTTTCCCTGTAAACTTGGACTACGTTTAAAAAAAACGCGCAAATTCTTTCAAACGTATTACAGGTACTTCTTACCTGTTCACTGTGTGTTGCTGGATAACAAATCAATACGCTACCGGTAATCTACTGGGGCACCAATTACTGTGGCGCCCTCGTAGGTACCCACTCCCGAAGAATATGGTAAATAGGCCCAAGCACGCTCACGGATCATGTCCTAATTGTCAAGGTCATGTCGTTGTGGTCATGTCCTCACGGTCATGTCCTATAATGGTTGTAACGCCCGTGGCTGAAGCTCAAGGTCGCGTAATCAATGTCAGGTAAGCACCGGTTGCGTAAGCTCCGTTCGCGTAAGCGTTGGTCGCGCGAGCTCGTAAGCGTCGGTAACTGAGGCTGACGTAACCTGACGTCCTTGACGTCATCCTAGAGGTCATCTTAGACGTCTTGGATGTCGTCCTAGAGGTTATCTCGGAGGTCGTCCTTGAGGCCATTCTTGACATCATCATAAACGCGGTCCTTGACGTCGTCCTCAATGTCGTCTTAAAAGGCGTCCTAGAGGATGGCCTTGACGTCGTTCAAGACGCCGTACTTGGCGTAATCCTCGATGCTGTCCTACAGGGCGTTTTAGAGGTCGTCCTAGATGTCTTTCTTGACGTTGCCCTAAAGGTCGTCCGTGACGCCGTCCTTGACATCGTCCTAAAAGTCGTCCTAGCGGTCGTCCTAGACGCTATTCTTGACGTCGTCCTTGTCGTCCTAGACTCCTTCCTTGACGTCGTCTTCGATGTGCGCACGGCATATTACAACCATTTCATTACCATACCATTTCTTTTGCTAATTGTTTTCTCTAATGACATTCTCGTAACGCTACCACATTTCATCGCGTTTGGTCAAATGTGTGTGCCTGTATTTTTCTTTTCCAGCAAACTACGACTATGGCCATGGCTAAGATAAGTGTTGGCGGTAACGCGATAGAGATAACGGCGTTACCGCTAACGCGGAAATTCTTTTGTAACGTACTAACGTAGTCGGTACAATTTCAAGACAGTAACGGGTAGCGTACATACGTAACTCATTTCAAGCAACCCGTAACTTAGTTACGTTTCTCGTTACACCTTCTTTCCGAAACCTAAAACAATATAGTTATAATTTTTTTCGTGTTTCTATATTTTATTTTACCCTAAGTCTAGGCGCAGCCGACGCTAGAAGCTGATGGGACCACTCAGTCAGCTTAAAAATTGCACCATCATGGTGTTCGTTAAGTTTTTGTAGTATACTATCATCTCTGAACTAATAATAAAAAGACACTCGGGAATTGCGCTTTTCAGGCTGCTTTATTGGTATCATAAGTTCGAAGAGTCGGCTGCGTGTAAACGTAAGCTGAAATAAAGTACAGGCGCCAAGTAATCAATTACTGCACTCATTCAAAATGTTGCTTGCCTTTGCTCAACGCAAAAAGTCTCACTTAGAAAAGCGCCAATGACGACGCACTTTGTTCCTGTCAAAAGACGTTGTCGCCAAAAAAACTCAAATAAATAAACGCGGTCACCGTCCATTAATAACAAATAACGCAAAATAATTTGCGTTACTTTTTACCGGTGACGGCAACGGTAACACGTTTCTTTTATTTTGAGGTAACTAATACGTCGTTAACGCGTTTATTATTTTGCACGCAACGAGTGGCCCATTTCGTTACTTTTTTCGGTAGCGCCCAAAACACTTGCCGCAACTATGGCTATAGCTGAAGGTTCCACCGCTTACGGTTCCACAGAAACCGCCTTCATCAAGCCGTACCCGGCGACCTGCACATATATCTTTCTTTGGCACGGTTACGTCAAAGACGCCTCTTCGGGTCCCCTGTAACAGCTCACTTTACATACACCGACGCAATACTAAAACACTCACGACGCTTCTGATTCAAAAAAAGAGCAAGTGGTGTGCATCAATCGTGTCAAACCCGCCCATTTAAACTCTGACAAATGCTATCTTAACCACCCGGCTTGAAGCGCATATCAGGAGAAGACTTACTCGCGCGGCTATTCAATGCTGAATTGTGAGACTGATTTGATTTTTAACCTCTTTCATTGTTCTAATATCCTAAAAGAAATCGCTAAATGGCTAAGCCGCTTAGTTGGGGCGGAATACTGTAGTGAGCTTCCAGCTTGGAGGTTAAAGGTGGCCTGAGGAGGTTTTTGAGGTTGCCTAAATATGGCGATAACTCACTCTGCGGGCTATAAGCATCCCAGAAATAAATAAATCATAACGACGCGCGGCCAATTTGCTTATGAAGAAAGCAATCAAAGATGGAACAAACCGAGGTCATCTCCTGCGATCGGAAGAGCATTCTTGCGGACGACATGTGACCAAAGAAAACGCGACATTTAGTTGAGATTGCAAACACCTTTTGTTTCAAAATGGGTATGCTTTTATAGATAATAGAAGCATAGAAGAGTAGTCGAAAAATGTGAATTTGTCGTGGAGAGGGAACTTTTTCGGGAGTGATGTGTCCAGTTGTCAGCTCTCGAGCGCACGTTCGCAGGGTTGAATCGTAGCCCGGGCTGTACCGGCAACGAGCCGGGCGCATTCGAGATATCACTCCGCGGTTCCACCGGTCAGAGGCGCGAGGATCCTTCGTTTGCTATTGGCTTAGAAGTGGTCATGGTTTCGAACAGGCTCCTGCTATCGCCGGAGGTGACGTCGGTGTGTTGCGATCTTTGATTGTTTTACAGCGGAGCTGTTAAGGGCCAATTTCCCCAGGATCGCGTCCGTCAGCAAACAATAGATGACACAAAACTTTGAACAGCTACCGCCATCTATAAGCGACGGCGGCCACCTTTCCGACCTTTCCACTCTGGCTTGCCGATTTGCTGCCGGCCATTACCTCCTTTCCACTCTGGTGAAGAAGAAAGACCGCTTCGCTGGACTTTCTTCTTCACGAGAGTGGAAAGGCTGAAAGTTTTTTAATAGGGAAATATCGGCCGGGTATCGTCATAATTTTGGAATTTCTGGGATGCTTGGAGCCAGCTAAGTGAGTTCTCTTCATATTTAGGCGAATTAAGAAACCTCCTCGGGGCACCTTTAAGAAGAAAAAGCTGCGCGAGCCTGGATCCCGAACCGCACCAGCCAATATAATAGATCGATTCGACCAGATTTATGAATTAAAATGTTTTAGTAGTCTCGTGGCTACGCTTTTTTTGCGTGACCCGTTCGCGGTCTGTTTCTAACTTTCCGGTAACTGCAACTAGTAGGATAACGCCATGCTATAACTCCCGAATTGAACTTGTGTGGGTCAGTTTTTTCATCTACACGCTATGTATAAAAGACACGTGAAGAAAGAAAAACACACAAAGATCATGCAGGACACTTTTTTAAAACTTATTTCCACCCGCCAACGAGTATGACAGCTGCACTCAATGGTCGAGGACCCTCAGGGGTCCTCGACCATTGTGCTTCAGACATCTGTAGAGTTCCGCGGTTCCTATTCTTGCACGGAATGGTCACGATCGCGAACAAGAAAATCGGCCAACGTAGTAAGCGTACCTGACATCTTTTGGAAGGGAGGTCGCACTGTGGCCTGCGTTTTATCCCGCATTTGTCGTTGTCACATTTTGTTTTTAGTCTAGCTCAAAACAAGATCATTCGTGACGTTATGCTAAAACAAATATATATATCGCAACACTTCTATCGGTTTTTCACGAACGCGTCGCTCCAAGAAATGCGTTCGCCAAGCAGGAACTCGGCTCACCAAATAAATTTCGTGCCCCTCGCACATAGTCTTCTTCAATTGTTTTTACGGATACCAACACAACAGGAGTCAAATATGGTCGTCGTCTTCGGAATTGGAGTAGGCCGATGCAGGTGAAGGACGCCTTTAGTCGCATTCCGCTGTCGCGATGTGGTAAAGGATGTGAAATCGCTTGGGATCTCCGAAGCAAACAAAACAAAACAAATTAGTCGGTAGTTGAACTTTAGACAGTTCGGACTGCCAGAAACTGGCATCGTTGTTCCCCACCGTGGGCGAGAAATTTAGCCAGGGCTGTACGACTGCTACCCTGGGGTCTTGAACGAGCATCGCGCGGTAGTAATACATGATCGCACGCCGGTATCCATCCAGATCGAAACGGGCTGAGGTGTAGATTGAACCAGTATGAACGGGGTGTTCCGCGCGAGGTTTCACCTCACGTGCTACGAGGAGCTCCGGTGCGTGAACAAACTATACTCGTATTCAACCTAAATATCGAAGTGAAGAAAGTCCCGTTCATCGCGGAATTCAATGAATTGCCCCTTCATATGGAGGGATCTGAGCGTCATTTTTTATATGATATTTGCAATTTTATATAAACGTACACGTATGAAACACAGAATGCATCATTTTCTTCCCCGGCAACCCGATCTTGCAAGAACTAATTCGCGCAGCGCATGAGAAATCCGCAAAACTCGTTTTTTCCTCGGTGTGACAACGGGTATGGGCAAAAAGAGGAGACTGCACGTGCACAACTTGGATCGGCGCTCAAGGTGATCGAGAGCACGTGCACCAATAGCTTTGACTGCGTAGCCACAGAATGGTGTCCAGGAGCACAGTCAAAACACGTTCGTAAGAAAAAAAGAAAGTCAAAACTCGTTTTCTATTTTTTATTTGACAGAGAAATTTAAGTTTCGGTCCTAATAAATTTATGGTCTACTGTGACTGTGTCACACTAAGAAATGTGCTCTTTGTGCACTCACAATACGCATACACTTTATAATCTTATCACGTGGAGCAGAAAAATGGTCTATTAGAAAAAGAAATTTGAATAGACACGAAGTGAACCCTTTCTATAGTTGTGATGGAGCGTATTTAACCTATTTTAGTGACATGACGACGTTCACGCCATTCAGGAAATATCATAAAGCGGAGGTGTTTATTAATTACGCCACGTCGATCTATTTGCGGGCCGTGGCGCCATACTTGTTTATTTTCAAACACTTCAGCTTTGTTATTTGCGAGGCAATTGGACTCTAAGGGGCGTCTTCCTCAGGTTGTTTTTCGCAAAACTTGGTATCAATCGGACTGGAGTCATGTGCATTGGAGTTTTTATGTCAACTACCTTGATCAAGCGCGGAGCGTGATCAAGATAGATCAAGATCAAGGCAAAATTAAGGTAGTGCAAATGTGACGCAGCACTGGATATCAGTGCTGCGTCACAGTTCGGCAGGAGCTCGTGTTTAACCGTCGCTTGACTGATTCAGCAATTGTGCGTCGCCTCTCTTCTGTCCCGCCTGTTTTCGCTCTACATTTCAGTCACTGATTCAACCCGACTACCCGCCGCACGCTGCGAACAAACGGCTCGGTAGTTATTTTTGGTTGCCATCAGAGCGACAACCAGCCGCGAAATCTACCTGCTTCAAATAATCAGAGGCACTATGTTTGGAGGGAAGACTATAATACTATAACCCCTGTCCTCACAGAATGCACCTAATATATTTTATTTAACAATATAAGAAGTGGAGCAGCGCAGTTAAACACGGCTAAGCTCCAATAAAATTTCGCTGCGTTACTCATGTCTTCTTCGGTACATGTGCACTTAGTATGCTAATTTAACAAATTGCTCTTTACCCAGCCAATTTTTTTTTAAATGACAAAGTATCTCTTGATTGTAGTTCTTAACCGATTTTAACATGGTCGCGAACGGTGTGCGTATAGAAGCTCGAAATAAATAGTGCAGCGTCATTTCTATACTTCCTTTCACCTTAAGTCGGAGCACAACCAACGCTACAAGGTAATGAGGTAAGTGGAGTCGTGACTACGGCGGAACGTCACAGAATGTGACGTTCCACCTTATTTTATGCGCGCTATCATCGGCTAAATCACTCGACCACAGTGACTCCACCATAACCTTGTGCTCTGTTAGAAAGCTGGTGCCGTCGCTTTTATCGGCACTGTAACGTATATAAGTAACGAATCACTGTAAACTTCGAAGCATGTTAGTGCATCCCTAGTTTTCTCTACGTTGCCTCAGAACGTTTATCGTCGAGTTCCGGAAAAAAATATTAATATTAACAAACAAAACCGTCAATCATTCCTCTTGAAATGATTGACGTTTTTCGCTAAGATAACTTTATTTGACTCTAGAAATATTGCATTTATTGAATATACATGCGTTTACGCTTTCAGTTGATGTATAATTTTGCAAAAAGATTGAATATAACGAAAGTTGTCATAATCCAGATCAGGTAAGTTACTGTCCAAAGCAGCGAAATTCTAAATTTTGTACACAAATAATTAAACAAATATTTGTCAGGTTCTTTATGGTAAAAAGAAAGGAAACTGAAAGGTCCGTCTGATTTTTGATTTTAAGAAATATATTTGCACCTAGTTGTTGTTCTTCTTTTTGAATTCACGTAAATGAAAAAAAAGAGCAAACTTATTGGCAAAGAAATCAAATAAAAGAGAGTACGTCCACAGTTCGACTTGCCGAGATTGGCACTGGTTTACGCTGGTGTCAGGCGCTTGCCCGGTTGCAGAAGCCGGTCTCGTTTGGCTCCAGCTGCAAGCGTACAGATGGTCACCAGTCGACCAGGAGGGCTATGTTGCACGTTTTGGACTCCCAGGAGACTAGGGAGAAGGAGGTGACGTAGGTGTGAATGAACCAACGAACGTATCTTAGCAGATACCGTCATCAGCGACTCCACCAATCAACATCCAAAGAGCATTGTTGACGTCACTTCCTTCTTCCGAGTCTCCAGGGAGTCCAAAACGTGCAACATAGCCCCCCAGCTGTTGTGATGGCTTTGCCGGTTCGCTCTTGAGCCAGGCTTGCCGTTCAGAGTTGGCGGTGAGGACAGGTCGGCAGACTTCTATGGATGACAGCTTCGCCGGTGTATTCCGGAGCCAAGCTTTTCCGAATGCGTCCGCTCTCCGCCCTGAATCTTCTCGTTCTCCTCGACTTCTTTTTCTTCCCCATTTCTCCGTTGGTATCCTCCGATTTTCTTCCTCTTTTTGTCGCCGTATTGATGACATCATTACAATGAACCCCCTTTTAAGTTTTTTTTTCTTTTAACAAAAACAAAAAAAACAAAAAATTCGTACTGATGTGTTCCTTTGCCAAGTACAAAAAATTACAACCAACCAATGGAATCAGCCTACGTTGTTTGTTTTGTGCTAAATGTGTTCTATTCGAAATGAATATTCTTGCAACAACAAACTCCAGTGGAGCGCACGACTGTTGAGCTGCTTCGCTTTGTCTAAGTAATAAAGCGGCTGATGGTCTGTTTGCACCACGAAATGCCTACCGTATAAGTACAGATGAAACCTTTCCACTGCCCATACGAGTGCCAGGCTTTCTCTCAATCGCAGAAACTTTCTTCTCTCTCGGAAGGAGTCGCTTACGGGCATACGCTAACGGATGCAGTGTCCTCTCGTGTTCTTGTATAAGCACCGTCCCCGAGCTGTGTTCGGAGGCATCAGTTGTTAGGACAAACTCTTTTAAGAAGTCTGCGCTCTTAAGAATTGGCGATTCCGCAAGTGCCCGCTTCAACATGTTTATAAGAAAAGCCTTGTGAGTATGATCTAAATTTAGCTTGTAGTCGACCTCTTCTTTTCAACCACGGGAAAGGGACCTTTCCATTGCATAAGCAATTTGTTATGGCTGGTAGGTAGCAAGATCAGGGCCCGATCTCCTACTTTCAATTGTCGGCGTCTCGCGTTTCGGTCATAATGTCGCTTCTGACTCTGTTGTGATTCGTCCAGTTTCTGATGAGCTAATTCAATTGTTTGCTCTAACCGACTCTTCAGCTCCGGGCTGATTGTATCCAGTCGCACAATCCACTAGGGTGAGAATGAACCGATTCTCATTCTTAGAAGTGGGCGACAGCGGTCCAATGAGGTCGATAGAAACTCGTTCGAAACGTGTCTCAATGATGGGCATGCGCCCCAAAGGTTCGTTCGACACCATTCCTTTAGGAATCGTTCTCTGGCAGAGGTCACACGAACGCACAAACCGCTTAACATCTGCTAAGACTCCGGGCCAATAGAAAGATTCTAGGACTCTGTCACTCGTACGCTTGACATCCTGGTTGCCTACCATTGCAATATCATGAGCCAGACTGAGGATATGTTGGCGCAACGTTCTGGGGACCACCACTTGGCGGAACTCCTTCCAGTTTGTGAGGAGGCATCTGCGGAAGAGAACTCTCTTGCTTAAATAAAAACTGTAGGTGTTGCCCCCTTTTGTCACGTGAGTGTCGGCAATCATTCCGCGGCAGATATCTAATGACGTGTCTTTCAACTGTTCTTTTTCAAGGACGCCTTTTGTAACATCTTCAATCCCGAGGCTGGGTGTGGGATTTGGTGTAGCAGGAACATGGCTCTTCAATGCGGCGAGTATGTTCCTGTCCAGTTGCAAGATCTTTGCTCCTTCATCATCCCCACTTCTCCAATTTGGATCGAGGTCTAGTACCTCCTTGGCTCCCTGAACGTTGCCAATAATTACATCATAAAGTGGCTTGTCCATACACTTTGCGACTACCTCCCCTGTAAAGTATGGAGACGCTATTCTAACGATTGCTTCTGGTAACAACCTGCATGTTCCGTCTACTAGGACCACTTGGCGTTGTTTGCCCGTTAGGTGATGAGGACCAACCAACTTTCTGCGCACGATAACGGTGTTGCAGCCAGTATCTCGTAACACCTTAGCGGGTTGTCCGTCTAGTAGTCCATGTTCTACTGGCATGCGTTTCTTTGGTTGTTGCTGATTTTTATCGCACACCACACTCACGAGTGCTTGGTTGGTATGCTCCACTCCCTGCGTTTCATCGTTATGCAAATGACTTTCTTCACACTCGCATCCTGTACTTCCAGATTCTGGTACCATAAAGCATGAGAGCTGAGTTTTGCCGCCCTTCCGCTGAAAGCATGCTTTGGCATCGTGTCCCGATCTCTGACAAATGTGACATACTAGGTGTCACTGTTCTGGTCTGGACACGCAATCGGTCGCTCGGTGACCAACACTGCCGCACAAGAAACACCTGATTTTTGTTTCTTGCTTGATACCTTGGCAGGTCATTCTTTAAATTATTATCACTCTGGCTATGGTCCTCCTTGAAGTAAGCCAGATTGTCTTGCCTGTGCGCTTCCATGAACCTATCCGCTGCCGCGACAGCCAGCTTCAAATGACAGCCGTTGATGAACTGTTCGGCGATCACAAGGTCCCGCAGATCGCCGTACGTTTTGGGACGAAGGCCCACATTCACCCAGCGATCGAATAATCCCTCTAGCCTCGCGGCGTACTGGCTGCCTGTCTCGCCGTTATTTGGAGAGCTTCTTCGGAATCTTTCGCGATATCCTTCGGTTGTAAAGCGAAACCACTGTAAAAGTGCCATCTTTACTTTCTCATAATGTAAGGTGTCGTCCGGGGACATCCTTCCGAATACCTTTAGGGCCTCACCCACCAAGCAGAGGCTTAATGCAGTGACCCATTTTCCTTTTGGCCACTCCTGTCCCATGGCTAAAACCTCAAATCTTTTCAGGTACGCATCCAAGTCATCTCTTTGGTCGTCAAACGACGGCATTAGCTTATGGGGACTGAGATACTGTGACGCAGTACCTCCTTGGGGTCCTTCACCACCACCCGCACCATGCCTGTTGTCACTTGCCGACCCCTCAGCCTCAATCAACCTAAGCTTAAGCTGAAGCGTTCTCTCCTTTCTTTTCTCCAGTTCCGCTTTCTGTCGGAGAGCTTCTAGTTCGGCCACTCTGTCCTCTTTTCGCCGAGCTCGTTCCTGATCAACCCATGTTCGTAATTCTGTTCCTGTGATCCCTAGCTTTTCACCCAGGGCCATCAACTCCTTTAAATCCATAACTTATATGTTGCACCAAAACCCAGACGGATGATCATCAGTGTCCTGTCGCGGACGCCAGTTATTGTCAGGTTCTTTATGGTAAAAAAAAGGAAACTTAGAGGTCCGTCTGATTTTTGATTTTAATAAATATATTTGCACCTAGTTGTTGTTCTTCTTTTCGAATGCTAATAAAGGAAAAAAAAACTTATTGGCAAAGAAATCAAATAAAAGAGAGTACGTCCACAGTTCGACTTGCCGAGATTGGCACTGGTTTACGCTGGTGTGAGGCGCTTGCCCGGTTGCAGAAGCCGGTCTCGTTTGGCTCCAGCTGCAAGCGTACAGATGGTCACCAGTCGACCAGGAGGGCTATGTTGCACGTTTTGGACTCCCAGGAGACTAAAGTCACTGGATCTTGGGAAAGTAGCGCCATTGCCTTTCCTACCTGCTAGCCGGACACAAACGGATACAAACATACAGACGACCCAAACCTCGCAAGGCGATTGGCTAATCGGTCTGCGTTGCTATGGGAATCGCCATTTTGGTCCATTTAAATCTTCGAAGCTTCCAGGGGGTCGTTCTAAACCAGTCGCGCCAAGATCACAATGGCGCATCATCGTACTGGAAGCGTTCCTCGCCAATTTAAGAGTCTTTGGCACTTTGTATGCGATCAACTTATTAATCATGCCCATCTCCATGGATCTCTTACAATTATATTGTTCTTCTTGCGTATTTCAAGACAGTAAACTTATTTTTCAGTGCCTCCAAGCACCGACACAGCATCTGGTGGTGGTACGATGGTGTACGCTTGTTTCGCCGGTGTGTGGTTAGCAAAATCTCGGTATACAAACAACGACTCCATAAAGCTACCCGTCACCAGCGAATCTAGATCGGCTCACCAAGAACGGAGGGGCCAAGGAGAAATTGCTCATTTCACGGACCAAGATGGCGACCACACGGGGAGCTTGGCGTTACTTTCCCAGGATCCAGTGACTTTACAGGAGACTAGGGAGAAGGAGGTGACGTAGGTGTGAATGAACCAACGAACGTATCTTAGCAGATACCGTCATCAACGACTCCACCAATCAACATCCAAAGAGCATTGTTGACGTCACTTCCTTCTTCCTATACTTCGTCTCACCCTAGCATGGACTAACCGCGAAGGCTGTGTTAGCGCGAGCGGCCAGCCTTGACTGCCTTGAGTAGAGCACTTGCTGCACGAGCACTCGTGCAGCCGCCGCAGCTTTATTCAAAGCGACTAGCTCGCGCTTTTAGCACGCGCGCCTAACAATAGTCCATACTAAGGTGAGACGAAGTATAGTCTCCAGGGAGTCCAAAACGTGCAACATAGCCCCCCAGCTGTTGTGATGGCTTTGCCGGTTCGCTCTTGAGCCAGGCTTGCCGTTCAGAGTTGGCGGTGAGGATAGGTCGGCAGACTTCTATGGATGACAGCTTCGCCGGTGTATTCCGGAGCCAAGCTTTTTCGAATGCGTCCACTCTCCGCCCTGAATCTCCTCGTTCTCCTTGACTTCTTTTTCTTCCCCTTTTCTCCGTTGGTATCCTCCGATTTTCTTCCTCTTTTTGTCGCCGTATTGATGACATCATTACAATATTATAATAACTTTAGAGATTTTTGCTGTAGTTAGAAAACAACATGTAATACATTTTTGCTTCTCGAAAGGTATCTGAGCCTGGCAAAGCTGACCAGTACGTGACATGTGACAATCACCGAAGTCCCAAAATCCGCCTTTGGAGTTTAGAATTGAAAATCCGGAAAACTAAAAATACGACGCAGAAATGGTTTTTAGTCTCGTCGCAGTGAAAATTTTCCGCACATATATATTTGTTCATCACCTTTTGAAACATTACCATTGTCCTACACAATTTTAAATAAAATGGTCCATCTACAAAATGCTTTGTGCACAGGGTCAATCGGCCAATGGGCGAGTTGAAGGTCCTGCCATTTAGTTCGTTCGTGCATTTTAATTGTCCTGCAGACATTGCGATTTTTAACGTGAAACGTTCTTGGGAAAGGCGTTCGTCATTTCGTGAAGCCCACAAAAGCGTAGCCGCGGCGCTCGACGCTGATTGGTTAAGGGGCAGGTCATGTGACAAGAGGGGTAGACGAAGAGGAGCTCGACCACCGGTGCGCACTGAGGGAGATGAGCTCGCGAGTACGGAGAGTACGGAATGCTTTAGAAGACCGCCAGGTTAACCAACCCGATTTAAGGCAGCATCGCTTCGTCTAGGAACGACTTTCAAGTGTACACGTGGTGCGATTAACTATCTGATGAAGAGCGCCTTGAACATAACGTTTGGCTTCTGGAAACTCAGAGTATCAGTAAATGTTTGTGATGCCAGAACGCTTCACGCATGCAACACAATTGTCTAGCAATTCACTATAAAAACTTTTCCACTCGTATTCTTTTAGGTTCGTCATTCGCTGGGGTCCTTCCATTGTTTGCCATGACTGACAGCCTCCGTATTTCACGGGAACGTGAACTCGCGAATGTTGCAAAGTATGAAATGCCTTTTTAACAAACCCAAATTTAGTTTGTCCGTGCATTTTAAACCAAATTTAACAAAAAAACTAAACTGGTATTTTGGTAACGTGACGTTAATTGATGTCGCGTGACCTGAAGTCTACACACCAACCACGTTTCCCCACCGAAGTCGGCGGGGGAATGGACATCATGTGACCTCGTGCTGCATGACCTAGACACCAATTCCATTTCCCCACCATATAGACGTTTGCAAGTACGGCCTCTCGGCGTCGCCATCTTGCTGCTGGTGTGGGTTGATCTTCTGATAGTCAAGCATTGCTGAGGAGTACCCACGGTTTCCAGACCGGCGCACAACGAAAGCGTTTTCCACCCACGGTGGCCAGACTACTTCTCGAAAGGCGGCTGCTTGCAAACGTATATATTCAGCGGGAAATATCACCTAACAGAACGTATACACCAATTCACTTTGCCTGCCATATTTTGCGGGGAATTTGAATGTCATGTGACCTGACGTCATGACACTTATACACCAATTAGTTTTCCCGCTAAATTCGGTGGGTAAATTGATGTCACCTGACATAAATACGTTCAGTTTCTCAACAACATTTTCGAGGAAATTGACGTCACATGACTTGACGATACGTGACACATCAATGACATTTCCCTCTAAACATAGCAGAAAGAATGAAAGTCACGTGACCTGTACGCCAAACGAGTTGCCCCGCTAAATGTAGAGGGAAATTGATAGAAATAAAGAATCCTCTTCGTTCTCTGAAATGACAGTTTAATATTTTCTAAATAATTTGAACTGATCTCACCTGAAATATCGCACTTTATACATAATAGGACTTCGGAGATAAAGGTCGCTGCCAGTTTTTTTGAAAGTGTATATACAATTTATTTTCCGGGCATCTCAACTTTTTTAGCGGAGACACCAGGACAAAGAATTTATTGATCTGGTTCACTACAGCATACATGATTTCTGATTTTATGAATATCTATAAAACAACCCAACGAAGTAACCCGCGTTGCTGTGACAGAGTCCGCGAAATATATATTACCGGAGTATGCAATGAAGCAAGAAAAGCAAAATTCTAAAGCATAAGTAAAAAAAAAAAAACAAAATCAGGGATTTATTAGGAATTAAGAGCCAGAAGATGTGTTGAATAGTTCGAAAGAACTAAAAACAAACCTTTAAATATTTTTTTTCAAATTCATTTTACTACAAACTGGCACTTAGGTTATTAAAGAGTATAGTATAATCTTCGTAAAATATAAATGATTTATTGATTTTAGTGTAATATTACGCTCACATACGATGACTACAAAACGCTAAGAAACCTTTTAAGGCCGCCATTTGTTTTTTAGTTTCCACTACACCTTGATCAGCCTTACTATAATCAAATAATTGGCAAAATGGTTTCTCGTGAACATGACACTAATATGCCCTGGGATACTAATCACGCCAGAAAAATAAATCAAAATTTTAAACTTAAAAAAATGAGGGTAAAACAATTCAGTTTGTAGTAAGGTGGTGAACTGGGCCAGTTGGTTGACGCTATTCATGATGGGGAGAGCAGCTCAGAAAACACGGACTACGAAGAGGAACAGCATTGTCCTCTCGTGTATGTTCCTCTTCGTAGTCCGTGTTTTTTTAGCTTTTCCCCCCCCCCCATGTCTGATATTGTTGTGTTCAAATATTGGCTCAGTTCGCTTGTCACTTATATGGTCGAGATGAACAATTTTCCGCTCAGTGTGAATATGCACGCTTTTAATGTGCCGGCGCATATTTCGCATAACCGTTTTAGAACCCTCTCTGGTGTGAGCATCCTTCTGCTATTGCGCGTAATCGGTTTCTGAGTCCATTAAAATTCAGAAAAACTTATTAATAAAAACAAAAACAAAAAACAAGCAAGCCAGCATAAAAACGAAACGATTGAGGCATAAAACTGCAGTTCTGGCCGTTGCAGCGACTTAAAGTAGTTTTCGAATACGTGACGTTATTGAAGAACGAGGAAATGCTGTTTTTTTTATGGTGCGAATTTTTCTAAAGTGGTCACTAAGCACTAATCAAACACATACCGGATATACCTCGCTGGTGAGCGGACATTTAAACACTCGACCGAAGTTCTTTAAATTGTTTACAATTGTGGCGAGGCTCCAAGGAAGAGTCGAGTGCTTTAGTTTCCGTGGTCCTAATGACGTGAGCATATTACAATGTTTCTCTGCTTACGAAGTTTGGCTGGAAGATGGAAACGCTCTGAGCTTTTCGTTAGGGAAACACTACAGCGAATGAGTCTTCTTCGTATAGCAAGTAAGGAGAACCCTTTATGCACCACAGTTGCAATATTCAAATGCAGGTTTTATTCCACCGTAACTTAATAGTTGTTCCTTTTTGTTCAATCTAATTTTTCAGCCTCATCAACCTCGAGTGGCCCGCGACGACGGAAATTATATATGGACTGCCTTCTTTGATAACTGACGATGTAACCTTTTAAATCAATAAAGGACTCAGTAGAATAGTTTTTTTTATTTTGGAAAATTGACAACAAATTATAAATCAAATTCATTTTAAAATGGGCGAGCAAAATAAAATACTCAAGACGAACTTTGTTTTGAGATGAAGCGGGACGCTAATTTTATTTAATTTAATATCAGATTTGTCATGACATTAAAAAAACGCTCACGAGAAGAGTCACTTCACGCGTTCAGTTCTTTGAAAAAAAATGGAATGGCAAAAAAAAAACAAATATAGAAAACTAAACTAGAGTCGAGAATCGGTGAGACGTATGAAAGTTTTCGGACGTAGAGTACTGCGGGACACGCGAAGCTTTGGCCATATAAGTATGCTGTCTAAAAACTTTGCCGGGGTAGCCTAATTTTAAAAAGACGAGCAATTGCACGTCGACTGCTCGCCCGCAATACGAATTTCTATGTTTCGCCCCACGATATCGACGAAGTGTCGAGTCAGCTCTAAGGCATCAAATCGGTTTCGATTAGCCTTCACCTCGATACCGCGAGGCACGTGTGTAAGGGCGAATTAACAGTTACAGGTTGTAGGTAGCATGCCGGGAGCACTTACGGCAGGTGATATATGCTAAGAATGCACTCAAAGCTGTGCCTCCAGCACGCGCTCGTTTGTTATCATCTTGCTCTGACAAAGCATACGCCAACGTGTTAAAAACAAAACGATGAAAAATCGGTGTCAGCAAGAACAGCGCATAATAAGCAAAAGCCAGCGCTTCTAAAACCGTTTCCGACAATATGTAAAAATGACTCCTAGGGTGACACCGGTTCTCGTGCTACGATCATCGATACCGTGTACCGAAAGATCTGTACAAGAAAGTTCGACACGGTAAACCTAAAGTTCTTTTATTTATCAGCTACCAAAGAAATATACTCGATATTGAAAAAGTGGAAGCATTAATTGGAACTTCGAAA